>JABUQX010067763.1:0-64357 GCA_015478945.1 Trachelipus rathkii
TTTCATTAAATTTTATATTTTTTATGTTGGTTTTGTGATAAACAATGCATACGTATGATAAATTGAAACTATCTCTAAAAATATATAAACATATAGTTATTAATATATATACTATTATATATATATATATTATATATATATATTAATATATATATATATATACTATAATAAATATATTATATTATAATATATATATTATTATAATATAATGATTATAACTGATGGCCAAGCCCCCACCTTCTAAAAATATACATAACATTTCATATAGGAGGAGTGAGGGACTAAATTAGTAATTCCGTAATTTCACATACTTACCTTTCATTGCATCAATAGCTTTATGAGTCATATTATCTAAATATTACTTTTTCAGATACAAATAAATAATATATTAGTCCGGATTTATTGAATCGTTTACACCGAGTAACACAGCAGCACTATCCACTTATAATTCTAATATTTTTCAATCACCATCTGCAGTGCAGTTCCATCTCAAAACTACGAATACTTGTCTGGGCTTTGTATCCTATTGTTAGGTTATAAGACTCCTTATTATTATTATTATTATTTAATGTTATTATTTTTATTATTATTAATTATTAATTATTATTATTATTAATTATTATTATTATTATTATTATTATTATTATTATTATGTTATTATCATTATTATATTATTATTATTATTACTATTTTTAATATGATTATGCATAATATTAATATTTTATTATTATTAGTTAAATTTTTTTTTTATTATTATTATTATTATTATTATTATTATTATTATTATTATTATTATTATATATATTAATATTATTATTATTATTATTATTATTATTATTATTATTATTATTATTATTATTAATTATATTATTATTAGTTATTATTAAATCTTATGAATTTTAAAAATTATTGTTTTATCATTATTATTTTTACTAAAGTATTATTATTATTTTTATTTTAATAAATTTTAACAATCCTTTTGGAAAACTTATTCGGTCAAATTTGTATGGGGATTGACTGGACTGGCCCCTCAATATGGAGGCAAAGAGTGTATGCAAATATACATTAATATACTAACTTATTATTTTTAACGATGTAAGTGGCCGTCTATATAATTAATACTTTTTAATTACCCATTAAAATTTCATTTTTATGGGTAACACTCCATTTTTGGGGGTTTGGTCCATTTCATATGGAAACCTTTATCAATTGGGATTTATAAAGAGATATCATCCTTCGGTCATGTTTAATTTATCCTTCTTCTCTTATGCATTCTGGGTGAATTCTTTTTTCTGCTATGCACGTCCGTATTTTCGTCTGGGACCCTCCTGAAAGTTCACAGACATCTTTTGAGGGTCTGAAACTATTTTATTCCGAGATCTGGTTCTTACATTGGTATATACATTGACACATATACTGTGTTATTAAGCGTATGTTTGATAACTCTACACCGCACCGGCTCCTGAGACAGCTCCGACACCGACGCTTACAATGCCTCGTATACGCCGACACATGAGACTTCTTGTTGTTTTTTCCACCACCCTCTAATTTGTAAAAAAACAAAATGTTTTTAAAAAATTTATGCAATGTTCACAAAAGAACCATGTTTTTATCCTAAGTTGTGCAAATAATTAAGATTAATAAGGACTTCAATCAATTGATAATGACCTTAACCGCATAATCAAAGGATCATGCTCGAGAAGGAGGGTGGTGAGGGGTAGAGGTGAATAGAGATTGATCTATTGATTAATTGATCATTTGAGTTTTAAATACAAAAGAATGCAAATTTAGTAGAAGCTTATAACATTTTTAATAAATTTTGCTATGTTCATAAAGAAATTTATTTTTATACTAAGTTTATACCAATATTAAGGTGAAAATATGCACTTTATTGACCTTAAAGACGTAAGTGCATAGCGCAGATGCGCATGGTGGGGTGGGAGGAGGCCTGAATGGGATGATTGCGGTACTGCCTTATACACTTTCGACAATAGGATACATAAAAGTACTTATTTTTACTAAAAAATATAACAATGTAGTAAAAACATCGACTGATTTGAATAATTTTTAAAATATATTTTAATATAAAACAAAATATAGATGTAACTAAAAAAATAAGAATTTTTAGTAAAAACATAAAATGTTTTTAAAATTTTTTAAATAATGAAAGAGGTTTTCTATAAATTAATAAAAGTGTTTCAATTTAAAATAAAATGTGGTACTCGACATATAGAAAATGGGTTATATTAAATGAAACTAAAACTAAAAATGGAGTAATCATTTTATTAAAAGTGTAGAATAACGTCACAACTAGAAAATATTTTTGCGTTGCCGTTTCAGTATTGCGCATGAGGACGCACGCGCCGGTTTCGCGCCGGGTCGCGCCGGGTCGCGCCTGCCGGGGGCGGTCGCTGGGGCCCTTCACGCAAAGCGTTAAACAAAAATAGTAATGATAATATAATAGAAATGACAATGATGCCTACTACTACTACTACTACTACTACTACTACTACTACTACTACTACTACTACTACTACTACTACTATTGATAGAAGATTAATAACAAGGTATTCGTTATCGGCACCCATCCTTATGCATTGTTTGATAGCACACATTAGACAAGTCGAATGCAAGTTTTGATTCAAGCACCGCAGTACTCAACCCTCGCCTCCCTCTTCAGCTCCCATTTAACTCCTTGCAGGAGTCTGTCCGACTCCGATTCCATCATCTGCTATGTACTCTATAATATATTTCATCTTTTTTGCTAGAGACCCCACCCCGGGGGTCTCTCAGACATCCCTGAGGGCTCTGGTACTCTCAAAATCGAGTTTCTCATGTTCATAAACTTGGGAAAAGACCCCACACTTGGACTATTATAAGCTTATTTCAAGGTTCGACCTGAGCTCCGGAAACCAGATCCGGTGCATGGGTCCACACATGAGTCTACTCAGGCTCCGTACTCTTCTCTGTTCCGAAGCCTTCAATGAAAACATCTCGGTTATTTATTTTAAACCTATCTAAGACCATAATCAAAGTTAAAGAAATCAACACCCACTTGCAAGGGGGGGGGGGAGTCGGCGCGATAGCCTCGGTTCGGCCGATAAAAAAGATCCAATATAAAAAGACCATATTAAAAGGACCAATTAAATTAAAAGACCAATTAAAAGGACCATATATGTAGATGGACACATACTCTCTAAGAATCCTAAAAGGGGAACCAAAAATTTTAAGAGGGGGCTGCGTCCTCTTAGGGGTTGACAACCCACATGTAACATCGCCTACGACTAGGTGACGCCACCACCTATATGTATATTAATTTACAACCCGATACGAATAATAGAACTCAAGATTGAAAAATAGAGCCAGCCGAGGTTACGTCATTTACTATAAGATGCAAAATTTCATTGGGCTAACCATTAGAACTAGGAAAAAATTGAACCCTAACCCTTAGCCACAATACTCACGTAACCTCGGCTACGACGAGGTTACGTCATAAGAAGGGGGTTACCACATTTGAAAGGGATACGACGTCTCTAAAAAGTACCTCTTCAGAGATCGAACCAACGGTTCCGCAACAGCATTGTGATGTAACCTCGGCTACGACGAGGTCACGTCAGAAGAAGAGGGGTTACCAAATTTTTACGCGATACGACGACTCTAAGAAGTACCTCCTCAACGATCTAACCAACTGTACCGCGACAGCAATTGGCTCCGATACCTAAAAATATAAAAACCAGCAATAAAGACGAGTAAAAATTAGTAGTAATAAAGACGAGTCATAAGGACGAGCACAGACTAAGCTAACGACAAGGTAAGCCCAAGGGAATCCAGAATTAGGCATAAAGGAAAGCGGTTCGACATGTTCTTTATTACTATTATATAATATATATATATATATATATATATATATATATATATATATACTTCTAAAATATATATTAGTGTTACTTTATATAGATAAATTAATTTTTTTTTATAAAATATATATAAATGTATATATATAATATAAGGGCGTACGGTTGGGCAGGGGGGGTTTGGGGGTCAGAACCCCCCCACGAAAATAAAAGACGTGTCTAAACGGTGAGTCTAATCTCAAGCATACCAAATGCTAAATTCTTTACTTGAAGATGGAGAATAGATGTAAATTATCTCATTTGATATGCTTTTGTAATGTCATTTGCTCACCATAGTGTTTCTCTTTATTTTAGTTGCGAATATCATTGCCAGAATAAATTTAAGAACATAAATACATAATAACCATAACAATGGCTCTGAGATATGCAATAGAGATTAATAAATTTATAGCAACAGTTCTAGGTATTTGGTTAAGTCTACGAGCAGACATCTGATAGATAGAAAAAAACAATATTACAAGTAAATATCAATTGTTTTGGCATATAATTTATCCTTTTAGGAGCAGGCGTACAGAAAGAAGTTACGTGACCTTGCTTATAATACGAAATTATAATGTAGTACGATTTCGATACGTACCCCGAAGTGCTTAATCGCCAAATAAATAGTTATCATGGTTTAATATAATATATTAGACCTGAGCATTATTATAGACAAATGGTGTTTGTATTTATTCATAATTAATGGATAAAATTTAATTATTATAAATAATTAGAATAAGTCAGAATTTCAAAAACATAATAGGACTTAATTTATGATCCGTATCACTCATAGATATTGTAATAAGCGACAGATTATCATCGCTCGTGGCAGCTCGGCTGGAACGGGGATAAAGACTATGTGGGGCGTATCTTGTTTGAACTCCACAAACTCGCTATTTGGCAAGTGGATATCTGAGGTAAAGGAAAGTTTCCTCTTCACGAGAGTCTAGCATACTGGGTTGACGCTTGCTGAATCCGTATTCCTGTGAAGTATTGCCATGGAGGACGGAGACAGAGCTCGGATAGACAAAATGTGTTGAGTGAGACACATTTTTTTCTTAACGCGCGCTTGACCTGCACCGACACTTGCAATACCGGCTCTTAATTCGCATTGTAATTTATAACTAATTATCCCCTCCTCCGAACTTATATGCGAGGCACTTACTTCTTAAAAATTAACCACAAATCAGGCTCTCAGCAACTCGCCTTATTTTCAACTCTCTAAAGAGATGCCTAACCAGGCCTGAAGATCATTTCAACATTAAGCCGCTTGTCTTTTAAAAACGCTCAGCGTTAAAATGAAACTCCTAAACGAATCATGTTCGAGATCGTTTGAAATATAGCCTCTGCTCTTACTCGGAGATCATTCTAGTTAACTATAGGAGAAATTCCGAGTTATATCGACATTTATCCTGAAATTCAGAATATACATTACAATTCTGTTACACTTTTTTAAATGTTCATTAAATTAAAACTTTAAGAATGGAGAATATATGTTTATATTTCTTTAATTGAATCTATTTAATGAATGGGCTTCAAATTTATAGACATCAATAAATATTTTTTTAATAGTAATATACTTAATATTTTATATAAGAATATAAATTAGAAAAAATATATCATCACTTCATCCCTATATAATTTAAATTATCCAATTCTCTTTTACCAATAATATATATGATATACGTGTATCAATTATTACGTAATAATTAACATATATTTATATACGTAATAAAGTTTTTTATTATATATTTTTATTTAAAAAATACGAAAAAATTATATTTTATTATCGTTTCCAATATAAAAGTTTAAATTATATTCCTCTTTGAACTAATGAATACAATTCAATATTGTATGTAAATTAATATTAATATAATTTAATTAAAAACATTTTTTATTTTACAAAAAAATATATTATTAATTAATTTACCCTATTTTCATTCCTAATTTTAAAAATTAAATTCCTAATATCAACAGAAATAGCATATATGTTATACCTATAAATTATCCAAAACATTTTTATTAAAAAAATATAAACTTCTTCTAATATAATCCTCCTTTAAGCGATTTTCCTAAGGAATCCTAAATTTTATTTTAACTTATTTTTAAGCAAAAAAATAACCTTCATATTATTTACACTATATTTAGACTAGGATTGAGAAGTCTAGTAATTAATGTACTCATATAGCATCCTTGAAAATTTTAGGATTAGTAGGGAAATCTCTTTAATAACTGTTCAAACGGTAGATGATAAATTTCAAGAACCCCCCTCTCTTGATTTCCGCGTTATTCTTAAATATATTTTGTACTAATAATACACAAAATTGTTTGTGAGTAGGTAAATATAAATTTGATATAATATCATAATTTTATTTTAGTTATATAGGTATTTTAAAAGGGTTTTTATGATAGATATTAGTCATTATTTTTCTCTAGTATCGCTATTTTCTATGTACAATGTATCTCCAATTGGTTCATAAATTTTATAATATACCTCTTACATCTACCAGATATATACCTATCAAATAGTAGTAGAGAGTAGTATATCTGTATACATTGAGTACTGAATCACTATCTGACTTACCGACCTACTCACACTAAATTATCTCGATTAGTGATATTATTACATCTCACTTATATGTCCTATGATTTCGACAAAGAGCATTTCTTCCACTATCCTAAAGTATTTTCCGGACTATTGTAAAACTCACCGAGTCTTTTCAGAACTAGATATGTATGTCAGAAAAAGAATATAAGAGCACACAGACACATACTGTACATGGATCCGACCAGAAACTTTAAAGTACTACGACTCGCAACCAAATATAATATTATGTCTACTTCGTTATCTATCAAGTATTATATCTCAAATAAATAATGCATACATGTTGTAGAGTCTTCAGATAGCGATATGCTCTTATGTCATTGATAAAAACATGTACAGTATTAATGATATAAAAGAGAAGTAGAAAGAGAGTTCCAGTGCACCTCGAGAGAGACTCTCTGAGTAGTAAATAGTATGTATATGTTTGGAAGGTTGTATGCTGTGGTTCTCCGGAGCGGAAACCGTAGCACGCTCACTCCAGGATACTTGTGGAAGGAAAGCAGAGAAGTTCAGAAAGAAGTTAACCGAAAGAATGTCAGAGAGCATGCGTCTAGCAATGCTATGCTAAGTATCAGGTCGGTTTCTCTTAAAGTAGGCCCGAGAAACGCTGTGTATGCCGGAGAGAGAGAAGAGCACATGATATAAACTCACATCATCTCTTTGGATGGCTAAATGTCAGTCGCGTGAATGCTAAGGGGTATGATATAGAGAACATTATTACTTCAAAGAGCGGTATTCCGACAACTAGCGGATTAATAGAAATCGTTACCATAGAATATATATAGAGGATAGAGAATTCGCGATGAGAATAAAATGGTAGAGAGAGAGTGAGCGAGCGAGTGTTCGTGCATATGCTCGATTTCGCTTCTGCGAGTCAGCTTTTAAGATGAAATTATCATATGCACAGCATCATCTAGCGAAAAAGTAACAAACTCAAATAACTCAGACTATATATTAAAAAATAAATAGTATAACTAATATATATATAATATATATAATATATATATATTATATATACCACATACGGAATATATATTTGTCTACCAGACATCTAATCATAGTTCTAATCTATAGTTTTTAATAAGTTATCATTTACTGAAAACAACTATTACTTATTTACTATTACGTTATGTATACATTCAATATAAAATTAATGATCACATTTTACACAGTCATCCTGTTACCTCATTCTCATTGTCCTTAATTTAATTTTAATCATACTGATCATTAGTTATGATGGCTAATTATCACGATAAACAAGTACTAGATACTTGATCATATCTTATTTATTTCGAATTCTTTTAAAACGTCAAAAACAAGTTCTCCGACGAGAGATTAATATTAGTATTTAATAATATGTTAGCGATTTGGGTATCTATTACTTAATACTGAATATAAACTATAGTATCAATATTGTTTTTTTAATCTACTGACCTCACATATTAATAATATTAATAGCTAACTATAATTTATAGCTATTGCATTATTAAAATAATTCACATTTTATATTATTTAAAATATTATGCAAAAAGCGGTCTACTCTATTAGCTAATTATTTTAAGATATTCTTAGTAGGTGTTTTGAGCGCTTCCTGCACACTCGTTCCCCTATAAGCTCCTGCTGTTCGAGCTCCACAGCACGAGTTATAATTCATTCTAGGTGACACTAACGATATAGGTTATTATCGCTACATTACGAGTAATCGCGTTACAGATCTATAGATTCTCTTCCACATAGTTGCTATTTTTAAATTGAAATTATACTTACTACTACTTTGCAAAATATAATAACACATGAATTTGGATGGCACACATAATTTATTAAATATCGAGCAAAATATAGTAAGAATAACCATCATATTAAATAATTATGACTTTAATCCAGATAATTATTATATGGCTCGAGCTAGTCGTCACATTAGCGCACACGAGGAACACTTAAATTTGGAGCACGGAGAATTCCAGGTGTCTTAAATATTTAAAGATCTAGTCACAAAATAAAGTGTTTTAATATATACTCTGAACAATGCTTTTATTATTCTCATTAACACCACCCTTATATGTCTCTTATTTTACAACTTGGTAGAGCCAATTAGTATAGAGATTGAGCGCATTAATTTTAAAAATCAAGTATGGGAAATTATTATAAATATTAAAGGATACAGTAGTATTAGAATAAAAATGTGGAAACTTCTACAAATGAGTAATATCTGGTTTATAGAAGTAATGAGAAGCTGAACATTATAATATTCAATAGGTATAGAAACTGTTACACTTTAGTGTTTTCCCCTCTCATATTAACTGTGTAATAAATACATTAATATTTTCATATAAACGAGCATTAACTGACAGTTGTAATCAACTATATGATTATATACATTTATATTCACAAAGAGAAATCAGTATATATAAACGTGAGAAGGACATAGTAACCTCCACTATTTAGTGATATGTATTTACAAATTATTGGTTATTATTAGTTTTTTAAATATATAATAATCTTTAATATCAAATAATAATAACTATTAATTAATTAATATATAAGTAATAAATAAATAGTATTAGAACTTTATTATATTATTATAGTATTTTGAGCAATAAATAAACATAATATATATAACGTGACTACTACCATAATTATTCTTGAGAAAAAAAGAGTAAATATATATAATATATATATATATACTATATATATGTAATATATAATATATATAATATATAATATAAATACATATATTATATATTATATATATATTATATAATATATATATATATATATATATATATTATATATATATATATATATTATTATATATATATATATATATAATATATATTAATTATATATATATATATATATATATATATATATATATTAATATATATTATTACCGCTCTTCACAATAATAAAACATACTATATATATAAACTCAATTTCCACAAAATCTCTAATAACTTATCAATCCTTCAATCTTTCTCTAAATTAAAATATATATAATTATATATAAATATATATATATTAATTATATATAATATATAATATATATTATATTAATATAATATATATAATTAATAATATATATATATATTAATATATATATAATATATTATATATAATAATATATATAATAAAAATATTATATTTATATATAAATATATTAATATTATATATATATATTATATAATATATATATATTATAATATATTATATATTAATAATATAATATTAATTATAAATATATGAAAGGAGAGTATAAGAGAGAGAGAGAGAGAGAGAGAGTAAGAGAACGAAGTAGTAAAAAAGTTATTTAAATCTTTTTCAAATCAAGATATTAATTTAAATTAAATTATAAATATAATATAATATTATATAAATATATAAATAATTTTTATAATATTAATATTATATAAAAAATATGATATAAAAATATAATATTTATATTATATAATAAACTTTGTTAATATATTTATATATATCAAAATAATATAATATGTACTATATTAATTTAATTGTACATGACTGGAAGCGCACCTCCGACTCACCCCGTTTTTTACTACCCCTCACCCTACCTCACCCCAATACTACTATTTTTATTATATATTTATGGAGCGAGTGATCTCCAACTTACTCTCTCAGCACTCATAATAAGTCCCTATACATGAGAAATATTTCGACACTCCGGCTCCAGGAGCACCTACCAATAAGATTTATTGAGGTACTCTCAGGCTCCAGCCCCTCAATAAAATTTTAGTACTCTCACGACTCAGTGATCCTACACCATATAACTTATTAGCGGTTATTCACCGTACTCGCAAGCCAAGCTGGAGAGACCCTCCCGGAGTGAGGTGGTAAAAATTAAGTTACTACCCTATATAATTATATATATCCATATGATTTCCTTCGGGAATGCCGAGTAGACCTCACTATTATATATATATAGACACGACTTACCTGCCATTACGGTGCGTAGTTATATTACACCTACATTGATATTCTTAGTAATAAAAACTAAATAAAACAAAATTTTAAATAGAAAAGTTTCTAATATGAGTTCTTCTCTCTAGAAGAGAGACCTACCGAACCTGACAAGCAGGAAGGGACAACAATCGTGAATTGTCCACGGAGTCCTTCTTCTCAAAAGTCATCATTACTATACCATATTATTCCAATCCATCAGGATCTTGTACGTCATCTGCGTTGACAGTTTTTCCATTTTTATTTTCTTTCTAGTGCATATCGAGCATCACCCTATCAAATATTCTTACCCATACTCCCTCAGGATCCATAAGGATCTTGTATTCCTCTCTTTTCGTCATAGGGCCCTTATTCTTGTAGCTGTCTTACTGTATGTCCATCTCTTTCCTATCCTTTTCTACTTTTTTCATTCTGATATACTTACACGTTCTCCCTTTCCGCACTAAAATTGGGACCGACCTAATTATGTATGCTTTCTCCCTCTCGAGTCTCGCATTGGAGATCTTATCTTCACGTGTGATAATGAGAACTACAGAGGATATCCGAAGAGAACTTAGCTTCTCTACCTATATCGCGCACCTGGCGTATTACTTCACTCTATGTCATATCACTCTACGGTCTTTTTCCTTTAACTCTATATATAGTCATCATACAACTTCATTCAATAACTAGACTTTTCGATTTACTTTTTTTTTCTCCCCCTATTACTAGTTGCTAATAGCACATAATATTTATTTTACTGATTTACTCTATTAAGTCAATGTGGGTACCAATATAAATATCATAAATATATATAATAGTTTCACCATCATTTTTATTAATTTTAAAATTTTTACTTTTCAATAAATTGAAATACAATCAGCTCTCAATTGTCCTTCATATATATATTATACCGAGTAAATTTTCCATTATCTTCCCTTGCATACATCTCACTATATCTCCTAGGTGCGGACATAATACGATCACTTCACTGGGCGTGTGTAAATTCTGAATTCTATCTGACTTCTAGCCCCGTAGGATGATATTCACACACCAACTAGTTCTAACGCTAGATCAGGCATTTCTCAATTCTCCTGTCATCATAGTATATGAAGCAAATACTTATACACTATATCTTCACTCAATCAGCACAAATTTGCGCAATCACACTTAATATATCCTACACCTACATTAAATCACTAATTACTTTTCTGATATCATTTATAAATACTAATTCCTTATTATATATCAATAATTTTATCTGAGGGTATAACTTCTGTCCCTATATATACCCAACTTCCAACATACGAAAAATCGTTACTCACGCTGACATCACAACCATTATATATATTACATCATTACTCAATAATTAAATTCCAAAAATTTCCACTTCTTAATACCTTTTACTGAATACACTACATATCATAAGATCAAAGTACTATATGAAGAGTGATTGATAAGACAGGAATACACTACCTATCACTGTCTCCCTCCAGTTACCTCCACCTCAAGGCTCATTTCTATTTTTACAATCCATGATTCTATTTTTACATTCAAAACGCTATTACAAGCTTTATTGAGCTTACAGTCTTTATCCTTCACTCCGTACACCTCCCACCCAGCATCCTCCGATGTCTGGCTCTGGTCAGCTTCTAAATATATGCCTATTTTATTTTAAGTTCCGAGATTGAGGCTATAATTATAAGCGGAGTTTTTTATACTATTAATTTTCCACTACATATTATTCTCTCCAACACCACTCCTATATACAACGCGCAAACCCACGTCATGAGTGTATCGAACACTACGTCTGCCTTCTCTTGAGTATCTCCAGTAACAATGCAATAGATATCCGTTCATATACAAACATCATTTGAAACCCAAAAACTTGGGTCTAATGCAAAATCTTACTCACTACTACCATTCATGAATCTTTTTAATAAAATCCCCTTTCGGTTCAGAGGTTTCCCTATAAATATTGTATGCAACAGAGCTATCATAATGTCTCAATTCTTCAACTCCTTCATAAAGAGATTATTTCACAACAAGTTCTTCTCTTCTGCACCCAAGTTAACATCAACATAACATCTCATAAAAAAATATTGGCACATCAACCATAAACTTCTCTACTCAACTTATCTCTGTCTAACCTCCAGAGAACATATAATCTATCATCGTCCATATCCAAATCATTTTCATTTCCACAATAAAACATATGTATCTATATACTATTTTCTTGCTTCCTATACTCTTCTCGACTCACACTCCCTGTCTTCTTCCTTTATCCTTTTTTTTTATTCTGATTCGTGTGCATATTTCTATTCTTCTGTCTTCGTCGCTTTCTCAAATTGTTTACGACATATAAGGCTCTACACCATATTAATAACATATATGGAAATAGTTCAGTCACCAACCAGAGCTATATCAGGGGAGGTTGACACTAGCGCCCTCCAAGCCTTACATGCTCACTACCACGAATATTTATAGCGCTGTGGGAAGGTGCCACAGCACTGATCTCTCATTTTCCTTGATCCCCTTAACTCTAAACCAAAAAATAGTTTTTTTTGAGAGTTCGTGTCTACTTCTGAGCCTGTCAGGTAGCTACAGAGTATAGATTAACTTTGAATCATCCATATAGAATGATGGACTACTAGTTCATGATTTTTTGAGAGATCAAGCTACTCAGAGGTAAATGGGCAAGGTATAAGCTAAAACGCACATTAGGCTTTGACATTTTGTGATCACGATTATTTTATACGTTATGAGGAAATCAATACTCTATACAAGTTCTCCAATTTCCGTTTTTGCGAGAAGGGTATAAACACTTATTGTGCTAAATCTGAGACCAACATGAATATTTTTTTAGAGATTTCTCAACTCACTCGTTACTACTTATATCTTCATGCTTTCAGTTTCTACATGCTTCTACAGTATCAATGATACATTGAGTCGTTAATAACAAACCTATTGGCTTGCGTGTGTCTGTTGCGTAGTTAACCTTTAAATAACACTTTTTAAGTTCATAAGAATAAGCCTCTTTGCAATTTGTTAAATATTCACTTATATCTTTCACCTTCATTATTTACTCTCTTAAACCATACTTATCATTACGGAGTCTCACTCCTAAATAATAGTGGGTGTTGGCCTGTGCCGGCATAGTGCTCCTCTTCCTCAATTTGTGAATTTCCATCGAACGACGATCCCATCTCGTTCTCTCTTTACATGAGCCCGCGGCGGCGTGTTTCACACGACTACGAATAAAACTTCTCACTCTAGCAAATTCATGTAAATCTCGAATTTGTTTATACTCTACTATTTCTATCACATTGCCACTTTTTATCTATTATTTTCTCCCTATAAGCGACAACAGCGTACAGATCATACAACAGCACATCCACCACTATCCACACAAGAACTAAAAAACCAATCAAAAACTGACCACTGAATGAAAATAACCATGTCAGGAATTACGTAGAGACCGAGTTCTCTTTTTCAATTGTTTCTAAAAAGACCAATTTACATACTCATTCGGCGCTATTACTCAAACATGACCATAATACAATAAAAGAATTTTTAAGCATAGGATACCTACTACACACTACACCTATCTACTCTATTCTATTCAACGAACTACATTAATTCAACCCAAACTACTATTTTACAGTCAACAATTACAGATTCATCACAACGAATCTAACAAATTATTAATCTTAATCATTATCGCTATTATCATTTTTCTACACTCTATCGAACTAATCAATCTATTTCACGCCATACCTTATACATTATTACCAACACTCACACAATCTATCTAACACATCTATTCACATCTGATACACATCAGCACAAACACAACACACAATCACGTGACCACTCACAAATAGCACAACACAACATCACTATATACTAGATATAGAAAAAATACTCCATTATTGGTTATAAATCACTATATATCATTTAAAATAATGATTAGTAAAATAGATAATTAAATTATCATCTGTAGCCAGGGTAGGAGTTTTTCTTTTATATACCAGGTGGCAGATACTAGAATGTAATATATATATTAATACGCAATATCCTTAATGTCAATATAAATGATTAAATCTATTATATAATTATTAACTATCATAACTATCTATATCAAAACGGCTAATTCTTGAGGAAGAAAGCATCTGAGATAGTAACTCCATGAGGGTCATCACACCATTACAAGTAGGAAGTACCAGACACCAAAAAATAAAAAATTTTAATTAGTCATTGAAATAAACCTATATGGTCTCTATCGAATAAAAAATGAATCTTACACACCTTTGGGTGAGTAAAATTCTGTATATATTATATATACCTAATTTTGTAGTGAAAAGAGAGTAATATAGGTCATATAAGTGTAATTATATATCTAGAAAGAAAATTTCTGATTATAAAAATCCAATTATCATTATATAAAAGGTAGAAAATATAATCATTAATACATCTGTGACTAGAGGGTATTATTTTATTTTTATATATATACCATGATGACGGACTAGTAAAGTGTTAAGTATTAGAAATCGTGAGACAACATACATAGTAATTCAAAAACTATATTAAAATAATAAGTTATTCACATACTTTAATACTCAGTATCAAGCAAGAATACTGTCTAAAATTATATCTTTGAGGAAGAAGCATCTTAGAGATAGTAAAACTCCATGAGGGTTCACTATCACTACCATTACAAGAGTAATATACTATATATAATACACTCATAAAAAAATTTAATCCAGACCTTTGAGTGAGAAAAACCTAGTGCCTTACTATTCGAATTAAAACAAAGATCTTACTACACCTGAGGTGAGTAATAATTTGCTCTATAGTGAATATTCACTTTGGTACATTTATAGTACTACCTACCTATTTACAAAATAGACCAATTAATAATATATTATATTATATAATATATATATATTAATAATATAATATAATAATTAATATATATATAATATATATATATTAATATATAATATATCATATATAAATATATATATATATATTAATTTTAATATATATATTATTATATATATATAAATATATATAAATATATATATAATTATAATATATTATATATATATATAATATATTAAATATTAATATATATATATAAATTTATTATTATTTTATTGTTAATGAGGGAATTTAAAGACATTATAAAAGTATTGGTACTATATTTGAAAAATAAACTAAGAGGTACCATAAGTGAGTGGGTTCTTATATACTATCCTATTAACTTAATATATTTTAAATTATCATAGCTTTTTAGGAAATGGCGAAATGAATATTAAAAGTCAATAAAATAAATAAATAGAATAAAGTGACTAAATAAAAAGATGTATTATCATACTATATTTAAATATAAAGAGTTAGATAATTATAACCATTTTTTCTTTGAGAAAGACTAAACAGTTCACAAATGATCACGGAGTATAACTACATGTAGAACAGAATGGTTAAATTTTTCATGTTATCGAAAAAAAGATACAATCACTCATTATCAGATTGAGCAGACAATAGTATAAAAGAATACCAATATAAAAGGATAATGAGAAAAATAATTGAATACATGAATAACATGGACGATAATTTAGATTGGGCCAGTTTGGAGACGCAATACGTGAATGAATAGAATATAGTAATGTAGTACACATAAATCAGCGAGAATGAAAAGGTACATTAACTACGCATGCCAATAAATAATGAGGATAGTAAGTAATAAAATATATATATGACATGCCGAAAAGTAAAACACTAACAACATTTCAGTGAAATCCAGATCTTAATTGAAGATAGATGGACACTAAGATAAATTGGTATAAGAGCATAGTAATGCATATAGAATAAGAGGAGCTCAACTAAACTTCGCCGAGAGTTATCATATAACGCCTAAATTGAGATATATATAAGAGGATATATTATAAAACAATTTGAGAATCTAATCATAGTATGTATATAAGTATCTATTTACAAAGGATCAAATTATATAGAGGGATAATTATGAGATACGCATGAGATAATCATATAAGAGAATAAACAAGTTATAATCAGAGAAGAGCGGAGGACAAGAGAGGAAAGACAAGAAAGTAACGCAAATAAAAGAAGAAAAGATTCAAGGAATGAAAGAAGAAGGAAGAAGAGAAAAAGAAGAAATTATAATTATGAAAGAAAAATGACGAGAAATGAAATTGAAAGAAGTATATTATTGGAGTTGCACTAAATAGCATTACTCACCTAAGTGGAGAGAAAAAGGGTTAATAAGAGAAAGATATTAATAATCAATGAGATTCAATTTATAGATACTAAAAAACCACATAAGGTAATGAAAGATAATAGAAAAGTAATTAATTAATTCCCTAATATAATAATAAAAAGGAGAGTACGAAAGAAATGCAAGATAATTATATTTGAAAATTAATTAAAATCATTAATAATAATATTAAGAAATTAATAAAATAGAGATTAATACATACAATCACACTAATAATGAGATATTAACATAACAATAACTAATAATAGAACAGAGAAGGTATGAAATAGGATAACATAGCTAGCTGGAACTTAGTCTCACATCTAAATTCGAGAGTGTTAGCCAACAGAATCTTCATCAAATATCCCATGTGACAGGAAAGCCATAGTGCTTTGCCGAATAACAAGATTACTCCCTGACGACAAGTCACACCGACCAAGTGAGCGAGAGAATGAAAATATTAAAATAGAACTCGAGCGTAGGGGAAAGAGTGTGTTGTGCGTTCTATGAATCTTGTCTACAATAGTTAAACACTGTGGAATATAATACAAAATAGAAGACCATAAAATATTCTATTGTATATTACTTACTTCTCCCTACATATAAACCAAACATATATGGAAGAGTGAACTATAACTTATGATCTCCATAATGAACTTAGGGTCACGTGAGGGGGAGAGCAAAGTAGACACTAGAGCTATGCATCACAAAAGTGTGAAAAATAGCTAAGTTAATATTAAGTTGGAGAATAGTTGATGATTAACTAGTATAAGTAGTAAGTAGTAGTATAAGTAGTAGGCCGAGATGAGTACAAGAAATACATGTATCCAGTTGTTCACCGTACCAAAATGATCTCTCTCCTCACCCCACCACCATCTCAAAACCTTATCATTAGCATTCAAAAATCAAGGCACACCCTCCACTACCTATAATTTTTTCATCACCCCAACCATATACAAATTAAATAGCCATAGAGAAACACATCCCTGCCTATGTGAGCAAAAACCTTTGCAAAATGCTAAAAACATAAAGACATAAAATTCTATTTAATATGCATGTCGCTAATCACAACCTCGTCTGAAGGATCTCAATATATTTTTCATTTGTATATGGTTCCACGGGGGGTAATCGTACCCTTATTCTTATCTGTAAGTTTGTTCAGATATTCAAAAAATGATCATAAATTTGCTGTTTATTTAAACTCTGCAATATGTGATCTCATCAAAACCTGATGTGATAGACCAAAAACCGATGAACAGATTTGGAATCAGCATCCCAGAATTATCTTAAAAACCGTTGGAAACCCTTATGCCAGAAAAATGTTGTTGGCCAGTGTTCTTAATCAAGAGAAATTATATTATTATTATTATTATTAATATTATTATTATATTATTATTATTAATATTATTATTATTATTATATTTTATTAACTCCTATAAAGAGTAAAATTGTAGAAGATGAACAATATAGCATACATTTCCCAAGAAACATTTTGCAGTAAAAAAAACTTTTCAAAGAAATTTGCTGAACTTATATTATTATATCCTCCTATAAACATGATAACATTCATAACATAACACACGAAGTCATCAAACATACATTTATTTCTCATATTCCTTAATTAACTTTATATCTTCTACCATTTTATATAAAATTATATGTTAACAATAAACAGACAGAAAAATATTAATAGCCATCACAATGTAAAGAAAGGCTATTCATCCCTAAAATGGGATCAGTCACAAAAATTCTTTACTAATCGTTATCGAGCGAGATATAACACCACCACGAGCAACTCATATAATTTTATTTGTGAACTAAGAAAATATATCCTTTTCCCACTTATATTATTATTACAATTTAAATGCAAAAGAATGATTAATATTTTAGAAATATGTTGACAAAATAGAAGTTAAATATATTCATTAAAAATTGTTTATGCAAATTTGATTAAAATAAAATAAGTTCCTAAAAATGAAATATTTGGTGTATAAAAAGAAATATTCTTAAGTGTGTGTGTCGAGAATCTTCCTTTATCAGAGTTTATAAATTCAAGAAAACGCTTTTCATTTCCCGCATTATAAATATGCTAAATAAGTATTACAGAATAATAAATAATTAATTATAAAGGCTGCGTATTCAAAGTATATTTAATAAAAAACTCTAAACCACTGTCTATATCTATTGTTAAATAATATTAGAACAAGAAGATCTATCTTTTTTTCTAGACACATTATAGACTCAAAAATATAACAATATTTAGTATAGCAGGTGAATTATGTTTTCTTTTATATTATTAGTCTGGTTGTGTGATGTGTTTTTATGGATAAATTAAGAAATCCTTATAATATCTTAAGTATCACATTAATAATAATCCTTATAATATCATATTGTGTTAGGGAGAGCGTATCATCACTGCCAACTGATACTCAATGAGAGTGGAAATGGTAATTCACTAACGAATGCAACCAAAATAAAGAGGCCCTCTCATTTAAGTCTATTTTGAAGAATAACCAGGATATGTCAACCAGAGTAATAATTTAAAATCTAATTGTAGTAAATTTAATTATAGAGCGTATATGTGCTAATATATACCGTTAATAATAAACTGTGATAGGATTGACTCAGTCTAGTAGAGTTGCAAAAACTAAAAGATATACTATATATCAATTTCCATACACTGGAATACTGATTATATTATTATTAATTATATTTGTGGACTTTATAATAATATTTAATACATTACCTGCATGATATAAAGCCATGAATTATACCTTATTGAATATTCATTTTAAAACTATTCATACAAACTCGTTACACTTATATTATCACTATTCACTACAAGAATTCTTACTATCCTTGCTCTTCTCTTATTGAGCAACAAAAATAATCAAGGATATATCTTACTTAATAGGTAAATGAGCCAATTACTATTGAAATGTAACTTATTACCTATTAGAGAAGTACTTTCATTTGAAGCAGAAAGACTATGCTAAATGATTTCAACTTTATAGTTGCCTTTTGTAATTAGATAGCTATTCTAAGAAGTATACCTCAGGTATTCGAAAGCATAGAAATACGCCGAGGAAATAAATCAAAAACATATATGGATAAATCATTATAATAATATGGCTAATTATTTATTAGGAGTAATAACATCTAATGATAAGAGAATATTAAGCGCTTATGAAAGATCAAATGACTCCTGGAGCTTTTAAAACTGCTAAATAATAAAAGTACGCTAATAAGTAGATTGTCATATATCCCACAAAATCATTAAGTTTAAAATTTAATTTAAATTAATTATATAAAATAACCCATTAAAAAATTTTTGAGTCATACAATCTAATCTATATTAGTATATATAAACCGTAATATATATATAATTATACTTATCTTTAAATATGATATACAAATCATTTACTTAATCAAATAAAGAGATCCGCGAAAAAGGGGAAAAATACTGTATTAATAAAAATTCATACTAAAGTGCGAAAATCATAGAAAACTATTATTATCGTTGTAATCAATGTGACTTAATTATTATTTTTATAAGAAAATATAATAAATATATATATTATTTACTATATAGGCAACTATTACTATAGTACGACCAATTATAAATAATGAATACCAGTTAGAGGAAATATCAGTAGTAATAAATATTCACTGAATAAATATATATATCCTTCATCTACCTTTTTCTCCCCAAGACTGGGTGGTAGGTGCCGTTAAAAGAAATTCAGCTCTCATCATTTAGACTTTAATAATTAACTGATCCGAAAAAAATAAAACAATGAGGGATCGTGAACCCAACAATCGCATATTAGACTTATTGAACACCGCGCCGCCCTTTGGTGCCCTTCATCCTATAAGTTACTTATCTAAAGGGGAGGTTAATATGAGCACTACGTGTTCAACCAGTCATGGAGAGTACTACCAAACCACTTCTATTTTATTATGATTCCGTAGGTGATCATTCAACTAGAACTGCGTACGAAGACCCTATACTATAGGTAAATATTATAGGGATTTGAGTATGGTATTATACTATAAGTAGTTATTACTATATCGCGCTATGTTCACGCATTAGAGTTACCAGTTTTGCCTAACTAATCCATAACCCCTTATATCACAAAACCCGTCCATTCTTCTCTATATGCACCTTTAATTCTCGCCTCTATTGTCAATAACTAACTAACTATTTATCTATCTATTTATCATAATTATTATCGTTTTACTACTCTAAATTCTTCTGTGATTTTCTCTTGTGCTGATTTTTGGAAGCATTGGCAGCCACCAAGTTCAACAGGATTAATAGGCCAACTTATCATAAATCATTAACCTTTCCACATGACCAAACCATTACTCAACATATATTTTCATTATTCTTACTATACGTTTACTACCTATTATTTACTCATACAAACACAACTCTACTTAATAATGTTCAATTATATATAATTCACTTCATATTTAATATCAATTCTTTACTCACTACCACAAGAATGTACCACATAAGTGAATAGATATCTTCATAATTTTAAACGAAAACATCAATTGCAATTTCCTGAACAAATAGCGAGAGACCTTTATGATACTATTGGGCTGACCTTTCTAAGTTTTTAACTCGACTAATAAATACTACAACACTAGACTATAAACAATACACAACGTATTGGTTAAACAGAAACTAGTCGAATGTAGAAGAGATTCTAAAGATAACATAGCGCACTCTATAAAAAGACTATAGATACCCCAAGTAAGCAATAAAGCATTTCTCAAGGCGTTACTATTAGAGACCACAGAGCCACCACAACACTTTCACCTTGCTAAATACTCTAACTTATTAAAATAACATACCACATTTTAAATGATATTAGAATTACTTCTAGATATATATATTATTGATCCAACTGCCTCACCTATACTAAAACATAACTTTCACTAACTGATGAGGACTAGTATCCTTCAAACTCACATAACACATAAACTACTTCTTAACTTAACGTATTTACTTTCATAACCCCAATCTCATTTACAACACGTGAGCCAAATCTCTACTAACTAATTTCTCATCATAACTCTACTTCAAATTATCGCTTCAACACACTAAACTAATTATCATTATACTCGAGCATAACTCAATAGGTCAGTGAGTCACCCTCCTCACTATCTCTTACATTATCTCCTATCATTACTATAAACATCACCATTTCCCTTAGTCACGCCCATTTCATAATTCTTTTCAATAATACCTACAAATCCCAATATTACAAATTGATTATAACAAAGGAGATCACATATTACACAAATCATGCCTATAATTATCACTTATTCACTACTGAGCTATTATAATCCTAAAACAATCACTATTTTTTACTTAATACTTATTATTATATATATATATATATATTATATATATATATTATATATATATCCATTTATTCTTTAACACTACGCCTCATACTTCATTATTCTTACTTTACTTTTTGATTTCACATTTCTCTAAATATCTTCATATTTAAATCATATAAAACTACTATTAATATATATACTATATATCACTAAACTACCATGTCATAAGAGCTTCCCTTAATTTAAGAACCTCATATACAATTAACCTACCGTTTAGCAAATACCATAAAACTATAATTACTAATATAATAAATTTTATATATTTTATAACTTCTCCTCAATTTTCTCTTAATATTGCTTCAAATATGTAATATGAAATCTGATTACCTACTAACTATCCTTACCTATTATCATACTCTATAAATATACGCTAACTATGTTCTCCACCATAATATTCAAGTATATCCTTCTAGTCTACTACGGCTAGCACTCTTTTCGAGACCAAAATATATATATATATCACTAAATAAATATTTATCTTATCCTGATTATGGGAACGAATATAAATCTGGAATACTGAGAGAGACTATCCGGTATATCGAAGGAATCTGAGGTTCGTTTCCTTCTCAGGACATTCCGTTGCACTCACTGGAATCGTAATCGAGGAGAGTGTAGAGTACAACAATCGCTCTACCCTCTCCGAATTCTTTGCCATCCGAGCGATTCTTTGTCGTCACACATATACGTGACAATAATTTATAACTCATACGTTCTTTATGACTATGGATCAATTCTAACAATAGACAAATAATATACTTTGACCCGCAGATTTCTGGTTGAGTACATATTGTCAATACTCATGTAATATACTTTCATTGCTTCAATTTCACTTAACTTGCCTCACAGATTTTTATATATACAAGAATAACTTGTGATTGACCGCTGCGCACTAACTCATCTCAACTTCTTACTTAACCAAGATCCACATTCATTTAGGATTTTTTTCCAGACCTCATGTGTCTCTAGATGTAAGCCGCAGACATTTCTGATAACTCGCTCCTTAGTATAGTACCTTTAACATCTATTTCCTGTTTCTTATTTGCAAATATAGTTTTTGCACATAAATTTCACTATAACGCCACACCACACAGGTGAACTCGTTAAGCACCTTCTTCGAGTATGACGTAAAGAGGGTACACCATATGTAGGTTATACACTCTCCAGGGTTAATAATTTGGGAAGCCTCTATTTGTTACCTATAAACACCTTCCCGCTCCTACCATTCCTTATTTCATCTGAGTTCACCTTATTCACAGTAATCACCAACTCCCATCTTAATATATCATAGTAGATTTGTCTGTACAGAGATTGTTTCACCTGCGATTGATTATTCAATATACTCCCTGCACTTATTTAAAAAATTCTCTATCCGCGCTTTCTTTTACCATAAGGATAGAAGCTGCGCGTATATTACGCACCTTAATATGGCTCGCTAGTAATGATTTTATCCCCACAAGCAGGATTCATCCATCCTTCGCGAATTAAACACTTCATTTACCTCTTTCTTTCTTTTACTTGATCCTCTTTTAGCAATAATCTTTGTTTCCTCTTTTTCCTTCTTATAAAACTAGTTATATTTACATGTAGAGCCTCTTTCTTTATTTAGAAAATCTCTTGAACAAAGTATATCAACAGTTTTGCAAAATTAACGTACAATATAATCAACCAAACTCAATATGGCATATTCAAATTTCTTTGTTTACTTTATTCACTTCTTTAATGTCACACCTTCGCCTCAAGCTATTGCCCAACAGTATGTCTACAATTATCAAACTAAATTAATTTACACACCAGCTCAACATGTGTTCGCATTTTACTTCATACTATCCGATCTAATTTAAACACAACCCCACAAATATCGCGTTATATTACTTGTTGCCAGACTCAGTCTAGCAATTAGACTATCCCTCTCAATTATAATTTATGTGTTTCAACACATTGTTCACAATATGCCAACGCGCTTCTGCATATATCTTTTCTTGTCGAGTGTGAGCCAGGGTTATTGTATATCTACTACTTATCCTTATCAACAAACCTTTTTCCACTGGTACACATATCAGCACACATCCATAAATTAATAAACCTGGAAAAGTCTTGAAAATTACAAAAATACTTCTTATACACTAACCGGGTATTTACTTGAGATTGATCTACCCTCCTCCAAAGTCCACTTAAACTTAATTTTACAAATAGAACAACATAATGATCCGATAATCCATTTCTAAAACACCTTACTGATTTAACATAACATAATCATATTATTTACATTTTGAACACACATCTTCTCCACCAATCCAAAATCAATCATACTTTTTCGAGTGCCGAGAGAGAATTACCCATAAACTATGATACCCGTTGAATTATGCGTTTTTTTGAAAAAGAGAATCACGTAACAAGTAAGAGACTATTTGAGCGTGATACTTGGAAGTTACCTTACAGTAATCTCTGTCTAGTCATAGAAGGAGAGATATTCTCAGTACACACACCTAAATATACATTCTCACTCTCCATAGCACAGTGTTATATCCACATCCTTTCCATACGAGATAAAGCTCATTTATATCTCCTTACTGTGCCTCTCCACCCATAATAAAACCTGTTTGTATAACTCACCATCCTCGCTTTTTATATTGAGGCATTTCAACTATTATTACCTTGAGGTATAGAATATACATAAAAAAATAATGTGGAAGATATATCTTTTAAGTACCAATGAGATGTTGACGAAAATGAGATATAATTAATTTATATTAGTTAATATAATAAGGATAAAAAGGAAAAACAGTTTCCACAACTTTAAACCAATCATCTTCTAGATTCTTCTCATTATTAATATATTTATATCAAAAATATAAATATAGGTATATATATATATACGATAAAAAGTGATTAACTTATTAAATGTATAAAGTTTTAAATTATTTTTTATGATATTTTTAGAAAGCTTTTTTTCCGTATAGAATTTATAAAGAAGATAACCGTATGAACATGTATCCACACAAAACTAATATTTAGGACCTTTAATACATCAGTATTTTCACATACTAAGTATGTAGAAAAGATTTAACTACACACATATCTTTTATATATACATAAGAAGGAGATAATAATTTTATCAGCTAAGATGTAAGAGATCTATTTATTGGATTTTAAAAAAAAAACCGGTTTTTTTTTTTTGAGCAAAAAAAAATTCCAAAGTAAAAAAAACCGTTTAATAATTGTAAAACTCAAAAAAAATTAATAATATAAACTTAATATAAATTTAGAAAAGTCCTTACAAATGGTATATATAGGTTAATTACTAGAATAAATAGGTATTATATATAATACTTTCATTACTCATTTGGGTGTCCTTGCTGGAAAATATTTAAATAAGCTCGGCCCACCCTTTTCCACGGAGTGAAAATTAAAAGCTCTTATACAGTAAAATTATGGTGAATTATAGATCAAATATATTTATATTACTCCTAAAAACACCTATGAGAGTGTATACACAGACAGATTTTCTTCAACACATTTTTGGACTTCCGAAAATCCGAAATTCACTTTCTCTGCTGTCTCTATTATCACAATATTTTTAAGCACGTATAATCTAAAGACACTCCCCACTCCCCACCAATACAAGGCTTGAGAGTACACCTGGGATAATTCAGTCTTGGACGGTTATTGACAAGACCTGTAATCAGGATTTTGGAGATAGTATTGAGAGAACCTTACCTGGAAACCGATAGCAGAGTACGGTCGGCGGAAAAGCATAGACGACTTATATTATAAGAATTCTGCAAAATCAGGTTGCGAGGCCATGACTTTTCCGAATACATAAATAAGTTAGGGCTTATAGTTTATTTCAAATTAATAAATGCATAGTAAAGGTCCAGTTAATTCTTTTACCTTCTCTCACTTTTATAAGAATAGATTTACTAATACACCGTATCAAGGGTTAATCTGCTATAATACATTTGAACGTATTTTATAATGGTATGTTAAATCACCTCATATTAATAAATATCATTAGCTTTGATTTTTATAGCAATAATTAAGGTATCGATTACTAATTAATTTATATTATAATAATATATTATATAATATATTAATAATATATTTATTAAATATTATAATATATAATATATATATATATATATATATAATTATATATATATATATTATTATATATATAATATTAATAATATATATTATAATATATATATATATATATATAATTTATATTCCTTCAACTATCATTACTATCACTTATTATTTATCCCCAAGTAACTGGGTGAGAAGGGTGCGTTACATGCATCGAAAAGAAAAGTCAGTAGTAAAGATATGACAAAGTCGAAAGAAAGACCTCAGTATATATATATATATTATATTATATAATATTATATATAGCCTTTAACCTAGCTCCACTTACTTGACCATTAATTTAGTAAAGAACTTTTATATATAATTATATTTCCTATATATAATTAATCGTCGCAATCAAGAAAATCTCATACCTTATAGATACTATATTTCCACGGGGACCTAGCGACGTATAGATCACCATACAACTAATGGCAATATCTGAGTCAATGTAATAAGGGTTTATATCATACCCTTTGACCTCAGTGGTTGAATAACTACAACATACATATATACCCCTTAACAAAACCACCGAGCCATATTCTATTTTCCTATTATGCACTTTACTTCTCGCCTCTGCCAAACTCAGAATTTTCTCCTCAAGGCATTCCTTTACTGACTCACAATCCACTTTTTCTTCGTGCTATCTCTACCATCCGGTCGTACCCAATACACATACTTACGCTCATACACTCATTATAATACATCCGTCATTAAAACCTAATACCGAACTAATTATCAATTCATTATAATATACCTTATTCACACATGACAAATACCATAAGACATTCTTGGAGCATTGACATCTTGAGTGGAATATCCGGAATTGCATGTATTGGCGCCACTTTCTTGGACTAGATATCGGTATCACCACGAGGAATCCTGTCACTGAGGATCTATCGATAATTCATCTCTCGAGTAATCTTACCACTCAACTTATCATTACTCTATAACTACTACTAACGCTCACCCTTAGATGATTGAGTCCATTATATATATATATCTAGTAAAATAAATTATGATAACATTTATAGAATATATATAATAACTTATTTACCTAGGACCTATAAATATATGTCTTACACGAACTATAAGTAATAAATACATAATAACAGTATTAACTAAACAATATCACACTTACATACAAGACTCTAGCATAGCACTTCAAACTTTTTAGTATCCCTTACAATTTCACTACAACGATTTAATGCACATATACCAGCCACCTATAATTCACTGCCCAATATAATAACTAACAATCACTATTCTTATACTCTAATGCACATCATTACCTTCACCCTTTTTCAACCAACATATATCCTAAATATTTAAACTCGAAACTTATTCCAGCTGCTCACCATCTAACATAACTTTTTTACACCGACACACAAGGGACTGTCCTCACTCACAACCTTACCTTATCACGTTTACTTTCAAATTCCTCTCCTTATACACACCCTGCAAACCCTCTACCAATTCCTCTCAAACCTCTTCGAATCACCAACACAAAACAAAAATCACCTCAATAATTAAATAGGTAGGCACCTCCACTCACCTCTATTCTCCATATTCTAACACCATCTCCTGCCACCGCCCACCTCTAATTCCTTTCATAACCTCATCCAATATACTTGAATAATCATGGAGACAGTAACACATCAAAATCCACTCCGCTAATTAATATTAAACCAATCATAATCAACACCCAATTTATTCTTACACATGCTTCACTATCGTCATACAATTTAATTCCATTCAGAACCTCCACCAACACACATATATTTACTACACATGCCATATGACTTCCCTATTAATCCAATCAATACGCCTATTGCAATCCATAAAACCTAATACAATTTATTCTTCTTTCCTCATTATCTCAATCATTTGTTTCATTTAAGATTGTCCACACATCTCCTACCATACTTACACTAAATACTGCACCTTTAGTTTATTTCAACACACTATCAAAATTAGTATACTACTATATCTAGCTCATTGAACGTCACACTCTTTCGACCTAAATACTAGCATATCACTCAGAAAACTAATTCCCCCTATAATTCCTATTACAGTTCTTCCCCTTTCCCTTACCCTATTTATATTAAACTAAATAGGTTTACTATTCCTTTTTAAGAAAACACTCAATAACATTACGATTCGCCAATTTGATCAATACCATAAACGCTAATTCTCTTTGTAAGACGACTTATCAAATTCCAATCAATCTAACTACATCTCCATCAGAGTTATATTGAGATCATTATTCAAAAGTAATTTCTTTTTATACCTTGCAATATTTCACCACCAATTATCTTATCAAGAAATTTGGCTTACTCTAAAGTTAATCACCATTACTACTAATTATTGCTAATGACAATTCATCCTACTAAATATATACCTATTCCTCGTGCGCTATGCAATCACTCATACTAAAACCCACACACACCATTCACTATCACCTATATCATATTACATATATAGCGATTATGTACTATATAAGATTTAGTTATGTATAGTATACGGTTCTTTATCCCACAATCTCACTCATACGCTCAATCTCACTCATTTCATCAGTATATACAAAACTGACACCATCCCTATCACTAGTTCTTAAGTCAAATTCCCCTTATTAATTAATATTAATATATTATATATATTAATATATATTATATAATATTAATAATATATACTATAATATTAATATATATTGAAAATTATTCCTATGAACGATCAATTATGTTGACATATATATCACTATATATTTTAATGATTAACATAGTATATTATAAATTAATAGTACAATCTCAATATAAATAATTAGGTTAATCTATAATTTATAATAATATTTAATATATGAAGGTAACCTTCTACAGCAACTGATGTAGAACGACAAGGTATTGATTCTAATTATGTTGGTCTGCTTTTGATTACAACCCAGAGCATGGCATCGTAATAAGAAGGAATTTAGGCTTTTGATCTAGAGGAAGATAATTTCCCTCGTGTGGCATCGCCCGCGGCACATGAGCACCTAAATCAGAGAAGTGTATTGAGTGACGGAAATTACACCGTTGGTATGCTACAAATTGTCACATATATAACCTTATAATCTTCATTGCAACTTGGTTTAGTACAAGCTAAGTTCTTATGATTCCGAGAGCAAAAAGCTTTATTATATAATCAGATTTGAGTGTTATCTAATATCTCACAAGAGCTGTTCTTCTCTCAATGCAAAAAAATATTTTTTCTGTTTGGTTTCCTTTGGCTCAAGTTTTAGATGGATTTTTGAATTGATTTTTTCGACTGATTTTTTCTAATTATAAGATAAATTAATAGAAAATCAATATATAAATTAGCTTTGTGCATTAATCTATCTCAACATCGTTATCACCTCGTATTGAGTATTGGCGGTGTTAAAAGGCATAATTTCATACGATCTTCAATATACGCAGCAGAGTTTTTCGTTGGACACATCCGCATTGCTTCTAGCTGATTGGCAAATTCCTCTCAGCATCGATTACCACGAAATTCGTCTACATGTAATTATCGTAGAGAATCATAACCTCGCCTTTGAGTACTAAAATAGTATAAATTTTTGTCTTGGCATAAATTTTTTGAAGTAATTAGACATATTATTGAAGTAGTGAGATAAAAGCATTCATTGAGTAAAATAAACAATGCATAATAATAATGTTATCAATAAATGTATATATTATATAACTGAGATATATGACAATAATAATTAACATAGTAATTTCCATCATATTATATTATGTAGTAAGATTTTACTAACACGGTAATAAATAAATAATGACCAGCAATATATACATACATGTTGAGCTGTGGAAGAGATAACTTATGTACAATATTCTACCATGAAACAAGCGGAAAAAGACATCCAAGGATAAGAAGAAATACAAAAGAAAATTACAAAAAATTTTAATAAAATTTCTAATATAATGTTTTTAATGTCTGTAAAAACTGAGCGCCTGTGAGCAATGGGGTTCCATGTAAAACCTTACTACAATCTGAATCTTAAATAATATAATAATATTAATATAGTATCAAAAAATTTATATTTGATATAATTAACTATATGATTAATATAAATTAATTAATTAATTAATAATAAATAATAATAATATAATAATAATAAATTAATATAATTAATAATAATAATAATAATATATAAAAGAGCTTTACAATTATTAATTAATATAATTATATTAATAAAATGAAATGAAAAAATAATTTATTAGAATCTCATTATTATGGACTTATAAAGTTAGAGACTATTATAATTATTCCTGAATATCAACTTTGGCAGGCGAACGAGAAATTGTGAAGGATATATATTGAGGTGATTTTCTGTTCTGACTCGATGTATAATATCGAGTCTCTCTCCACGTAGACTTACGAGAAAAGTACACATTTATACCCTCAGGAGGAGACATGAAAATGTATAATGAGAGATTTTCACAGCTGTAAGAGTGAGATAGATTGTACAAATTATATGTAATACCCAGTTAAATAATTGAATTCTATGCAAGTAGCGTTATAGTATTCGAGATCAAATAGAATAAGTATCTATTATTATTTTAGATGTAGTGGAGCTCTTTATAATCGTAATGGGGTCATGAAGATATGTTCGATTCATTTCCTTCTATAGAGCAAATTCTATTATGCTTAATTTTCCCCTATAAGACCTGATGTGCATCGATCGTTGTATATGGTTTTTCTTCTTGGACTATTCTACAGGCTGAACGGACGAAAGTGAGTGGTATATTACGGGTGGACATATATCTGCGATATGAGGTGCTTATTGAAAATATCTTCATTCGTAACAACAAAGCGTGACTTTTTATCATATGAGCGTGATGGAAAATATTGTAATTATTGGGTGCTTAGAAACACTGCTCCGTATCTGAGATATCATCTCTCAGCTACTGACGAAATTCGTCACTGCCCGCGTTGACATATTGAGATATTGCTCCCTTCTTCCATGACACTTACTGAAAAATCTTGCCTATCCTTCACTCCGTCATTCTGCACATCTGATATTTGTTGCTAAATCATCTAAAACTGAAAGCCATCTCACTCGCCCTAACTACATATCTTTCCGCGCTATCTTCAAACGTGAACCTCGTGGAGCGATTTACCTTGCAATACACCATCTAATCCTCAACTTCTCTCACTCAAGAGGAGATACTATCTTCATGACAACTATGTACAAAAACATACCTGATCGGCCAGCTTGCATGCCTGAGAAAAACATATTGAACGCGTCATAAAGAGCGACACGCAGCCTGTCGCAGATGGTCTCTGTTATGTGCATTTTCTCTTTTTTACCCATACTCTCTTCTACTTTCACAATCATATCTTGCGAGAGAAGAGCGAGAAGGAATATAGAAGAGAGAGATATTTGAGATTCGGAAACTTACATAATGCAGTCAGGCACACCGTACTTCCACTCTAACGCGCCACACATGAGAATTTTTTGCAAAGTTCCCATTATTGCTCCGAGACCTCAAGATTGCTATGTTTTCAAAATATATCGTACTATCAGTAAAAGTACTTGTAGATGCAGACCACGAGTATTTAGTGTAAGGAAAATGAAATCAGTCTATTTATATTCAGCCTACGTTAGTTAACATGGGTGGATAATATATACAAGGGCTGAAGCACTGAATGTCAATTTACAGTTTTCCCATTGGCATTTAAATTATGATGTAGAATTAGTAAGCTCGTGACTGTTGTTATTGACGTAGAAAAATTATTTTTTTGTACAGTTATGTCATTAGAGTAATTACTCAAACTTTATTGGATATCAAAGTGAAGATATGCTGATAAAAAAATAGAAATTAATATATCGATAACTAATAACAAAGCGTCTATTAATTGAGATGTTATATTTGCAGCATCATTTCGCGTTAGACCTGATTCGTATTTCCGCTCAAAAGCAACCGACAGAAACGAGAAGAATGAGATTACAGAACAATGAAAATGAAGAGGAGCTTTAAGACGTTAAGACGAGTAAATTTTCTCTTGTTATGAGATAAAGTAATTATCCTATTTTACTTATTGATCGATTGTAGAGTAGTTAACCTCTCACGCCTATTTCACACATCCACCCGATTACTTAAACACACTGTTACATTTCAAGGTGCACGGTAACTCGGAGTATATATCTATGATCAAAACTCAGACCACGATAACGATATAACGATAAATGACCCTCAAGATTTATTGTTGGAATATAGAAATTAGTAGACTGCTCATCCCATTTTAAACGAATTTATCAGCTACCCTTACTCACATCTTAGAAATTCTTTTATAACCTTTATCAGGTATATTCCTTACTGAGGTAACCAATTTGCAATCATCTGTAAACTTGGAAACCATATTATACAATATTAATAACTGGTCCTAAATTAATATTTAATATATATACGTGTATAATATACATTTAAGTACAGAACCGAAATATAAGCGAGGCACGTGAGTGACCACAACTCAATATGTCTACCTCTAATATTCTATAGTAATAAATTATATTATATTTCTTGCATTGTAATTATAAATGTATTTCTATATTTATCATTCTTGTTATTACTGCCAGTACAAATAAATATTACATTATATTTAATATTATATATATATTAATTTAATATATTAAATTATATTATTTAAATTTAAAATTTAAAAAGATACTGGAATACTGTAAAAATATTATATTTGATACACTTAAATAATATTATATATTATAATAGACAGTATGAAGTGTTTATCAAATCCCAATATCCCCGTGATACCGAAATTATTTATTATAAGTGATCAAATTTTATTGATTCTTTTAAAATCTTCCTATAATTATTTTATATATTATTTTATTTTATATATTATTTGTACAGACGATGATGTATACAAGGATACTATCTCCTACAGCAACTAAGATGAGCGGCTATATCACTATATAGTGATTAGTATAAATCATAATCGAAAGAGGAAATAACGATAACCGAACGACACTTAGAATACAAGCTGTAAGATAGATTAAACCTATACAAGATAAATAGCTCTCAAGATATATCTTCAATAGATAGTAGCAATAAATAACTTTAATAATCACTAATTGATAAATAAGGAGAGTATATGATTCTATGAATATATGTTCTCAGAGGTCGTGAGATCGAGAGTTCGGATCGGGAAGTGCGGAGGTAAGTGCTAAGGGTCCAACTAATCAGGGTAATCAAATAGGGCTATCTATAGAGGTCGTACGAGGTGTGACCAGCGAGTTGGGACAGAACGGCAAAAGATGAAGAGAGGTCGGAGCAGTCGTGAAGTTAGAGCAGTATAATCGCGAGCACACATTATTGTGAAATGAGAGCTAGAGTGAGTCGGAGTGCGAAGTCTCGATCCACGGAGTACAGATATATAATGTGGAGCATGAAACATACAACGAAGCGAACTCTTGCTGAATTGAAATGTATCACATATATATTCTGATAATTTTTAAATTTATATTTTGCTGATCTGAGATTAACAGAATTAAAAGCTTTAATTTTGCATGGAGATAGATTGAACTAAAACCGTGACCTAGGATGTGCAAGGGTTGCATCTTCTCACAATCACTTTCCTATAGCATATTTATTTGACGAAGACCTCACGTCGTAAGGATCTGCCGACTATGTTCCTCCTATAATCGATGGATGTTCCTTAGAGAGTAGCCAATAGGTCTTCTCTGATTGGATATGATTAATGTGCTATATCTAACTAAAGATCTTTTCCTTTTGCCAAAAACTCATAATTATCTAATAGAACAATATTTCCTCGACATATAAGTGGTATCATTTACATTGAGCCAATTTTCGCAAAAAATATAAGTAGAATATTTACAAAAACAAACTAGGAAGCAAAATGGGATATATATAGGGAGACTTACTTATAATAATATATATATCAGTGGCACTTAAAGCACTAGTAGCAGCATGATATATTAATATATAGCAGTACGCCTACTTGAAATATATATATATTATATATTATAATATCTATATATTAATATTATATATATATATTTATATATATATATATAATATATAATAATATATTATATAATATATATATATATATATATAATAATAATAAGGGGATAAATATTGTCTTCAAGTAAATAGTGGAATAATGAGGAGTATTAGGTGCGTATATGTAACTGATGAAGTAGATTGAGCGATAGGTAGATTGTGAAGAACGCTACAAAACACTAATTCATCTGTAATAAATGACATATCAGACTGTAAATGATGAGGTTGATAGTGAAATGTGTGTCGGGTTTAGTGATGGCATGGCAAGAAGGAATAGAGCGTACTCTTATACTTCTGGGGACTGAGCTCCAATAGCAAGGAGGTGACACTGGATACTAGTGGGCTTGTAGAGACACTGAAGGTAAGAAACGTGTATATTATGAAGAGAGTAACTCGAGATCGATCTTATATACACATATATCTCTATTATGATAATGATAAGATACGCGAGAGAATGTGTCATGATTGGATATTGCTAATTGTGTGTGTTATTATATAATGACAGAGTTTTATTATGTGAATAGATGATATTAGTAAAAATATTACGATCCAAGTAAATATTATGGAGAGAGATCATGATGATAAAGATTTAGACAACCAACACATGTGATAATATAAACATAACTAAGGTCGATATTGGTATAAAGAGTATATCATAGTGCGTAAATTATTTACATTACCATTAGGAAAATATTAGTTACTTTTATCGTGTCTGCACGTATATTCTTAATTCGAGTAAGTGGAGTGCGTACATGTGTTGGACATGTGACATGGACACAATTTGGTTAGAGAATATAAAAACTCTGAATTAGAGTGCGTTTAAGGATGGATTAGAGGAGTTTGCCTGGCATCATAGGACTTTTATATTAACTCAAATCTCAATTATATTGTGAGAATAATGAGAAAGAAATAAAGAGAGAAAAACATAACTTCTAGATGCATTATTTTTGTATAGCAGTCTATCACACTGCAATCTATGCCAATCAACGACTTTTAGATTGGAGAATTAATATGAGAAGCTCTATGGCAGGTGTTAGATATATATATTGATTTGGTGGTAGGTTATTTCTGAATTGGTAAATGAAAAGTATGTATTGACGATTAGTGAAAGCATGTGTTAAGATATATAAATGGTGCAATATAAGTGAATGGTTTAATTAATTAATACGGAGTGATTTGGGATGGTGTATTAATGTCTCCATGATTATTATCAGTTATAATAGGATGTAGGGGTTTAAAAAGAATATTATAGATGGAGGTGAGGTGGCAGGAGATGGTGTTAAGATACGTAAGTGAAGAAATAAAGTAAGGTATGAAGTATGATAGAGGTAGTGACCTATATACTCACTTAATATTTAACTTATATTTATAATATTATAATGAGGGTGATTTGTTTTGAGTGTATGGTGATACCGGAAGAGATGTATTTGAGAGAATAAGATATATGGTAACAGGTGATGTGATGTATTAAGTAAGAATTTTTGAAAAGTAAACGTATCATGAATAAGAGTAAGGGTGTTGAGTGATAGTACAGTATCTCACAGTATGAAGTTATGTAATGGTGAGTACAGCCTGGAATAAGTTTCGAAGTTTAAAATATTTTTATAGGATATATATGCTAAGTAGAAAAATTTATCACGAGATAGATGCAATATGATAAGTAGGAAAGTTGTGAATGCAGGAAGGTGGTTGGTGCACAATTAAATCGTTGGTGAATTGAGTTAATAAGGTAGACTATAAGTCTTGATGTTGACGCTTAAGATGTACTTGCATGAGTAGTATAGTTATGTATACCTGTTATTAGTATATAGTAAGTGAGAACATATGGTATCTGGTAATAAGTATATTACTATAGTCAATGTGTTTCAGATGGACAATCTATTCATGAGGTGAGCGTATGCTGAGATATGATATGAAGAATATGATAATAAATGAGGAATGAACGTATTAGAGAAGTTATTGAGATGTGTATGAAGTAAAGGTAGTAAACAGTATAGAGAAATAAAGAAAGTATGTATAGAGATGATTATTATGGTCATGTGGAAAGGATGAATGATTAAGTCGGTTATGGATTATAGCGGATGTAAATAATAGTGTGACTAGAGTATGTGTTGTACCGTGAGATCACGAGGCTAGGAGAGCTAGAAGAAAAAAGTGGATTGAGCAGTAAATAGAGTTGATTCATGAAGAGTAAATAATTGAGCTATACTATTCATAATATATTATATATAATATTGTGAATAATATTAATATAAAGTTACTAATAATAATATAGTAAAGAAATGGCGGAGTGATTTGTAGAAGAGAGTAGGATTGAGCCACGCACTCATGAGACGCAAGAGAGGAGTAGAACCTTAGAGAGTTTGACGAGATGATAGGTAACACCAAGTTTACTGGAGTGTGGAGTCCGTCCGGTTTCATATAGCTGATCCCTAGGAAATCACTGGTAGGATTTTATTATAGTGAGTAGTATATGTGACGACGAAGTTCTAACATAATTAAATGAGATACATAGGAGGGCGGTAAGGCTGGGCTTATCTTTCGACTTTTGTTTTGTCATATTCATCTATCTACTGCTTTTCTTTCCGATGCATGTACTACACCTACTACCTAACTTGTAAAGGTAGATAGAAAAAAAATATAAGAGAAGAAAAAATGTAAATATATATAATATATATAATATTATATATCATATATATATATAATATATATAATATATATATATATATATATATTATATAATATATAATATATATATTATATTATAAATATATATATTAATATATATATATATATATATATATATATATATAAATATATATTAAAATATATATATATATATATAATAATATATATATATTTAATCAGCAAAATTTTCAAAAAATACGAGGAGGTTTTGAAAGAAATGTGTATAGAAATATATAAAACATAATGTGAAATAACAATAATTATATAAAGAATGTTAAAGATATGAAACAATGAAAGTACAGAGACTATATGGCTTAAGAATATATAATAATCTGTCTTCATCATGGTGATTTTGTGTACATATACCGAGTGCAATGTTACCTTAGTTCACGATGAGGAAACAATATTATTAGACCAACAGAATTGTCGTGCATTATTATTAGATTATTGATTTCTTAGTGGGCGGCGAGAGCCCTCTAACAACTCCTATATAATGCTGTGAATTAACAAATAAACTTACGGAATATTTTATTTCTAATGTCCCACTATATTCTGGGATGCTCAGCCTTCACACGTAAGAGACACTCTATTCATGTTCAAGTGAAATGTAGTGATCCAGCTGCGTCCCATCACTATCTCGTTTCTTCTTATTTATTTTTTAATATTTTATATATATTTAATTTTGTGTGTCTATTTATTAATCGCAATATATATTAAAACGAGAATATAAACCGAGATAGCGAGAGTTAGAGTAAACACGTGTGTCAAATACACCAAACTTATACACGAGTCAAAAATCCGTTATATCGCGAACTACCTATATAGCAGTATAGAGGCTATCACAGACTAACTATATAATATATATTAACCCTAGGTGCCTATATATATATAAATAATTAAATAATATCATTCTTCTTTTTTTTCATTCATAAAAACATCAGAGATTTTATTAATTATATATAATTATTGGTGTATTTGGTATATGACCATAAAAAAAATTATCGTTCTCTTTCTTTTTTATAAAAAGCTAGAGTATTTATCTTTTTCATTCTGTTATAATTTATATTAATATTTTATTCTTTCCATTTTCACCTTATAGATACATGAGTGTTCGTAGAAAGATATAATTAAGAGCATTATACATTACAGATTACCCATATATAAATACCCCTTCTAAGACCTAATACAGATAAATAAATATGATACGTGAACTATTAATATACAGAGTATTAATATTTAATATATATTAATATAATAATATATATTATTATATATAATAATTATATATATATATTATATATATATATTATAATATTAATATAATATATATTAATAATATAATATATATATATAATATTATATATATATATATATTATCTATATATTATATTAATATTTATATTATAATAATATATAATTATATATATATATTAATTACTAAAAAATATAGGATGGTTACTAATACAGTATGGTTTGAGGTGAGGGGTGTTACATCACATATCGTACTCTCATTTTTTTCACTATAACCTAAAGTGATGTGTGTGTGTAAGTAATACTATTCTATATTTAAACACAAGTAAGTATCCATTATAATGATATTAATACTAAGAGTGGTGTAGGGTAGAGATGAGTATCGGAAAGTGAAAAGTCAATGATTCGTAATTTTATGTGGTTATTGAGTAGTGAAGAGGAGATGTATGAAGTAATTTGGATCGCTTAAATCAAGTAAGTGATTTTAGAAATGGAGAGATTATCGATTAATATGTTGTTCTATGTAAGGATTATATTTTCACTTCGGCCATAGTGTTGAGGTATCTCAAATTGAAATGAGCCTGGGAGTCTTTAACGGGTTGATTGAAGTATTTAGTTGAACTGATAATAGTGTAGAAGTATCTCAAAATGAAAAAAGTGTGAAAATCTAATAAATGTATTTTAATACCAAGTATTACTTAGTATCTAAAATAATATAATCTGGAAGCAATTGAGTACTTAAGCAGTGCCAAATAAGAAGTTAATGTGTATAGGTATGTGCTAAGTAGGAAGTAAGTAATTGACAAACTGATTGAAAGTGTTATATAAAGTCATAATGGTTATATCTCAATATGCAAGCGGTTAAAAGTGACTCAAATCAAAACCAGTGTTGAAGTAAATCGAAATGAAATAAGTTTCTAATAACAAAAAGAGCGTGGAACCTTGAGTATATTTATTAAATCAAGGAGGAAAAAGAAATGCTAAAGATGCGTACGTAAGAGAACTCATAATGACAATTTAGGAATAATATCAAAATAATTCAAATTTAATTTATTAATATAGACATTATGAAAAATAATTAGGTAATAAAAGCTACTACTGGAAGGTAAGCGAGCATTTATAGGTTAAAAATTTGAAGAAAGGATATAACTGCATAATGACAAATGTTAGGAAAGTAATTTTACATAAATGATCAATTTAATTATGTAAGGGAGTGTGAGGTAAAGAACACTATATATACGAAAAAATCTTATAATTTTTCAAGTAATGAAGAGGTGATATGACTTGAGTGTGTGTGGGTTTGACCTGGTTGAGTAAAGAAGGAATAAGTGATATATTTTGGGATGAGGTATGTATAGCATAAGATAAGAAGGAAATGGGTAGAGTGAGATAGTGAGTATGAAGAATTTGAGTAAATATCTAGCAGGTACTAGTAATGAAATACTGGTTGAAATGTATATCAAGTAATACGTGAAGGCAAGTTATTCCTGTGAATGAGTGAGATTGATATCTATTTGAAGTTGTGTAATAAAGCGTTTATGTGGAGAGGGTATAGTTCCGAGGATTGAAAGGAGATGTTCTAATATATATAGTTACCCTTATATATATGGACGTTGAGTGTAATGAATGAAGTATAAGGGAACTCGATGTGAGACTAGAAATATATTATTATTATGTCGAGGGACATTAATATCAAAAATCGAGCAGAGTGAGTGATCATGATAGGAAGAGAGAATACAATTGTCTATGGATTGGAGTTAGTCTTGGTCCAATTTGTAGTGGAAGAAAAGAGACAAGACCAGAGAGAGAAGAAAAGATAAGAAAAAAAGAGATAGAGATTAGAGATGAATTGCAACATGCGTATGACAGAATTAACAGAGTAGCTATGAATAGAGCGAGAGATAGGTAGTGACTACAGATTTCTTTCAGCAATTCGCACATGTCAGAATAAGAATATGTTAGTATAGAGGGAGAGAAGTGAGAAGAATAAATTGAAAAAAATTAAAAGTAAATAAATTATATGGATTTATGTGCACACTTCTCTCATGTTTATTATGGAGATACAGGGTGTCAGAAATATCATAGGGTGAAATAGCTCTATAGCTAGGTGTTAAGTGATTAATTAATATAGTGTTATTGTGAGTATATAGAGTTCATGAATGAATCAAATTAAGAATGTATGAACGATATGTAGATAGGTCAGTTGTAGTTATAAGAATAAATGGTGTCAAAAAATGATTGAATATGGTTTAAGTATGAATAGTACGTAGAAGTGAGGCTAAGGGTTGTATTTTGAACTCTCTTTTATCATGGTCTGTATGAAGGTCTAAATGTCCTCAGTAGGGTTAATATATGAATAAATTGCATATGTGTGTGAGCGTGACAGATAAATGGTGTTAGATGATGGAGAATGGAGATGAGTGGTAGGTGCCCTACCTATTGAAGCTGATGATTTGTATTTGTGTGGCGAATTTGAAGAGTTTGAGAGAGAATATTAGTAGGCATAGAGAGTAAGGATTTGAGCTTATCTAGAAGAGTGTGATGTATAAAGTGAGAGCGAGGTGAGTAAACGGCAGTTAAGAGTACTACGAGTAAGGGTACGAGCTGAGGAACACGGGGGGGACGTTTTCACCAGATAAGCGTCCAGCTCTCGGATGTGAGGTTAGGAGTGGTGCAGCACAGACTATCGCGAACACAGGTCTGCTGCCATTAAACTCATTATTTATAAGCGATAAAGGAGCTGGGAGTGCCTATGACAAAGTGGACGAGCGGCCTCACCATAGGAGAGGAGTCGGAGATGTAGAGATTCATAGAGAGACCAAGTCTTTAGAGTGCTAGCGGAGTCTTTACCACTCTGCACGCGAGACTGAGCGCGTGTATGAGCCCCCGTATCGTTTATGCGATGCGTTTGAGTTGGCTGTGTATAGAACTTATAGGCCTGGAATAAGAAGTATAGATCTAAAGTTCAATGTGTCAGCCATACAAGCGTAATGGGACATGCTGGTATGCACAATAGATAATAGATAAAAACAAGATGTCAAATTATCAAAGCAGCTATTGATGGTGTGTGTTATGGGAAGAAATAGAATAAACTGAACAAAATAAATACTTATAGTAGATAGACTAGTACTATTAATTAATATTAAGAAAATACAATATAAATAACTACCTATATATATATTACTTTGTATCAGTTCACAATGGGGTGTTGCGATCGCAAAACCCATAATTATATACCTGAATTTACTGAATTAACCTTTAGCTGAAAACAGCTTACAACGAAATTATATCAGTTTTAGTTCACCATGATGACGGCATAGTTAGATAAGTTGGTTTGAGATAGAGAGTCAAGTAAGTAATTTGCCACTTATTTCATTATCTGCAAGGTTTATCAAGATCATTTTGAATCTTTATACATTTGATTGAAGTACTATAATTTTAATTATATTTATTTTATGTGAGCATGACCAAAGTTTGGCAAGGCAGAGAAATGCATGGAAATTTTGGAGATTCTATAGCTACTTATGGTGTATGCCATCTGGCAACAATGTTTATCAACATAAAAATATTTTTTGGAAAAAAAAAAAATCTTATCTTATCTGATTGAGGAAGTAGAAACACAGATAATAATTATAAGTATGTTAATACACTATGGTAGAAATTTCCTACTATTTTATTATTAATATTTGATGGATCTGTTCCTTGTAGAATTTGCTGTATTTATTGTCTCATATATAATGAGGATTGAAGTTTTTGTAGTGGTTTGCTATCCTTAGTGTTTCATATATCAAAGATTTTATAGGTAGACTGGTAGATATTGTTTAAAAGAGACGAAATGTAGTTACTGTAAATGTAAATGAAATGTAGTAATTTTACAAAAGGAGGCCATACATTTTTAGATTGAATGGTCCAGAAAATGAAAACTAGCCTAGGTTAATTTCTTAGTTGCGATGAAATTCTTATTTTTCTTCTATATTGAAACCATAAAGACAAAATATAATGCAATGGATTAAATAAAGCATAATGAAGTTCAAAACAGTTTTTGTACAATAAATATACAGTAATTATAGAATTCCATTCAGTCTGATTCATATAAATACTATTGAAACTAGGTAGTTGTGGAGCCCCTTCCAGTGTGTATCATTTAAATACTTTATTAAAGATATAGGTAATTTTTGAGTTTGACTGCATTAATTTCATATACAGTAAATAATATATTAAAATTATAAATATTTAATTTACACAAATGGTATCAAAAAAATATTTGAAATTTTTTCTTCTATATTAATAATAAATATAAGATGCTTCAAAATGAATATATCTGAGGCAAAAAACACGTACTAGAAAATTGGAATCTTTAATAAAACTACTATAAGCTTTTACTCATAAATAGGAAATATAATGATTGATATTTAGATATTGAAATAACAAAAAGTTGTTTAGTAATAAATCGTTCATATATATATATATATATATATATATTATATGATAGATCTCTATAGTATATATATATAGTATACTTATATAGTATATAATATATATAATATATTATATATATAATATATAATATATATATGTATATACATATATATATATATATATAATATATATCAATATAATTAATATATATATTATATATATATATTTATATTATATAATATAATATATATATATATATATATATTATATATATATATATCATATATACTATATATATATATATAATATATATTAGTACATATGTAACTTAGGTCCAAAACTAGGCTACTATCCCACCATCCAAGTGGTACATCCAAACTTTACTATATATATGTATATATATACAGTATTATACATTATATATAATGAGTACAATATATATGAGAAAGTATAAAATTATAAATTATATTATATACTATAATATATAATATTATCGTTATTATATAATATGAGTGAAATAAGATCTTTATATACACTGATATATATATATAATATATATATATATTATATATATATAGTACTAGTATATTATATATATATAATAATATAATTATTAAATTTATATATATTTACCATATTATTATAATATACTTATATATATTTATATATATATATATAATATATAGTATAGTTAATATTTACCAATTGATGATCAATACTATATAATATATATAATATATATATATAAATATTATAATATATAATATATATATAATTATATTAATAAAAATTATTATACTATATTTTATGTCACAATATAATATATTAATATAATATTATAATTATTATATTATATATATGCCAGTGTTACTATTATTACTTCCCTTTTAAAAAAAGTATTTTATGTCTAATAATAAAATTTAAGATAATTATCATCATAATTATAAATATAAACATACTATATAGAATAATATATATTTTTATAATAGATAATATAAATATTATTATATCATTTCATCATATTTATATTTATTAATAATATATATATAATAATAACATATATAATATATATATTATAATTATATAGATATCTAATAATATATATAATATAAATAGTGATATATATATATTATATAAATACATATAAAATATATATATGATAACATATAATATATAATATATATTAAATATCATACATAATATCTATATATATATTATATATAATTAATGATATTAAATTCACAAATGAAAAATGAATATAAAACTATTATGTTCATAATAAGTATATATATATTAACTTATATAATATATATATATATATATAAAATATATTTATATATTATATATATTAATATATATATATAAATATATATATATATATTAATATATATTAATATAATACTATAAAATGGTCCAATCCCTACGAAACATTTTTAAAACCTATCTAGAAGGCGAAACTCTCTCAAGGTTAATTACTACCTAGATATGACACTGAATCGACACCTAACCACGTTGCCCTGGCGCACTTCTAATGTTACGTCTTCAACACGTAATGGTAAGGTATTCAATAAATGATTAGGGAAAAAATATATATTTTCATAAATGAAAAATTTTTTTTTGTTTTATTACAGAGACAATAAACAAAAAATGTGCTTAGATGTATAAATTATTATATTCCATTAAATAATTAAATATTATTATATTATAATATATATATATACTATATATTCTATATATATAATATATCATAATATAATATATATATATATATAATATATATATAATATATATATATATATATTAATATATATATAATAATATATATATTATTCACTATAAAAATTAATATATATTAATATAATAATATATATATTACTATTTTAAATATATCATATTATATATATAATATATATATATATTTATAATATATTATATTATATTATATTATATATATATTATATATATTATATATATAATACATTAGTATATAGAATATATATATAATATAACCTATATAATATATATATAATATATATACTATACTATTAACTATACTATAATATCATATATATAATATATATAATATATTATACATTTAATTCATTATTAAATATATATATATAAAGAGGTCTGGATCTTATTCTTCTAAATTAAAACTTTCTACACTTTAATTTCCTGTAAATAACTCGTTCACTTTATATATTAATTTATTATTTATTATTTGTTATGGATTGACTGGGATTTATCTATTATTATCACCTATAATATAATATTATAAATATATAAATATATATATATATATATCTATATTATAGTACATAATCAAATCAAATCATATATATATATAATATATATATAATTATTATATACCTTATAATATATATTATACTAGTAGGAGGAGTGCCGATCCAGACCAACCGTTAGCCCCGCTCCGCCCTTTTGAAGCCTTGACTGTGTCCGTATGCGTTCTCATCTTGTGTTACCAAACGGAGTATTTTAGCTGACCTGACCTTTTTGGCGCCTCTCCAACATTTTTTACTCATCTTCTTCACAATGTAGATCATCTCTCTGACTGTTTTGTGTTCTAATTTTCTTAGATTTTTTTTTTCTTTTGACTGTTTAATTTATCGTATTTTTATTTATTTTATATATTTCTATGTTTTGAATTTTTTCAGAACGTTAGTTTAGTTATTTTAGCTTTGTGTAGGTTTATCTTTTGTTCATGTTTTTCATGGGACCTATATATATTTTTTTTTTATTTTTTTTTATGTGTGTCTTATTAAAACGTGCCCATACAAACCTCTTTGTGTTCACGTTCTGGCTGCCGCGGCTCGCACAATCGTGCTTACGTCCGCCCCTATTTTGGTTTTTATCTAAACATCGTCTTCTTGTTCTAATCTCGTCATATTTTCAAGTTGTTCGTCGTTTTCGCTTCCCGGGTGTGGGAAATCTCGTAATACATTCGCAAATTTCCATTCGTTCTATCGCTTCCAGTCGTGCTGCCTTCTCTAGCTCAATTTGAACTCGAGTTTTTTATACATAGCGCTCCAGCCAGTGCCTCTATTCGGTCTGCCGCGTGTTACCCCTGCTAAAATTATTCCCGTTTTAAGCCCGGGCAGGCCGTACATAGTTTTGGTGTTCGCCAGTGCCATATCTGTCGCGTCGCGTGAATTACGCAGACGGTTAGTTGAAAAATTTTTTTGTTCCGGTGTTGTAAACAACCCCCACCTCCCCTTGAATACACGGCTGAATGCCGCCCCCTCCCGCAAGTGATGCTTCGCAGAGCATCGTTTGACTGGCAGCAATCACAGTTATGCGCCGTGTTGTTTCTGTCGCAGCGTCGCGCACTATATCTCATTTGCTCGATTCGCCTCAGCAAAGCGTAGCATAATATAGATATATATAACTGTAAGGTTACGAATGGTCACACGTCTAAAGAGCAACGCACGAGCTAATTCAAAGATAACCTTATAAACGGCCTAAAGTTATTGCGACATAATGAGCTCATTAAATAGCTATAAGGTGAGTTAGTTAACTTTTTTCATTAACGTATGTAACTTTTAGCGAACGTACTATATATATTACCTTAATTTTTATGTGAGAACCGGTGCTCTAATTTATCTAATTTATATTATATAATATATAGTTATAATAATATATTATTATAATTATATATAATATATATATATATATTAAACTATACTATATATATATATATATATATATATAATATATAACTAATAATAATTATAATATCCACAACACACAACACCACCACCATCAACTAGTTGTATTCTACCGACTATAACGAATTTTTACACCCGTATCCCTCCCTAATCTGTATGTTTAAACTTCATCTATACCACACTCACCTTTACTTCTCTATCACCGTGATTTCGAGCGTTCTATCCGTATCCTATAAATCAAAATATTAATTAAAGTCACATTATAAATGCTATAATTACAAATATCACCACAACTATTAGAGGGCAATTAGATAATTTATGAAGATCCCTTTAGCTTCCACTACGTCAGTTTTACATGAGTTCTTATAACGAATTGTATTTTAAATAAATAAATTTTTAAATATTTCAAGTGATTTATAAAAGCCATAGTTCAAACGCCACATTCTTAATTTAGATTACACCTAAATAATAGTATATAATTTATATAAATAATAATAAAATTATTTAATTAATAAAAATAACAATTTAAACAAATAAAAAATTTAATATAAATAGTAATACTAATAGCGACCATAACACAATAAAAAATAATATGTTAATAATTATAATAATATATATAATAATAATAATAATTATTGTAGGTATGACGTCACCGGAAAATATATTCGAGTGAGTGATCGACATACTAAACGTATATCTTTTTTACAGTTCAAGTACCTAAATTATTATTAAACAGTAATATACTGTGCGCTAATGTCGCAATAATCTATACCAAAGCTATATCAGCGTGTGTGCATATATATAGATAAGAGAGACAGTAACATAGTTCTCAGATAGAATATATATAGAGAGAGGAGAGTACTCGTGCTACTTCATATATTAAAGATGAGAAGGGGACGAATGGACATGGAAGAGCCGCGAATCTGAGTGCCACGAGATCCGCATTTTGCGTATACACAGATGACCGCACTCACCTAATATTGCGAAGTCCCGCATACCGCGATCTCCGCATCCTCGCGTAGCGGCACATCCGCGGAGCGGGAGGGCGACATCCTCTCTTATTGAAAAATGAGGATGGTATGATGACGAGACAGGAATCGTTCTTCATACGATTGCATTCAAATTGCCAGATGATAACAAAAATAAATCATTTGAGATTCGCTCTCCTTAGTGCGATTGACAGTTATATGGGAATATTCAGCAATTTTGAATTTCACTTCTCTTTACTATAGTATATATAGATAGGTTTGCTTATAGTACGTTGAATACAGTACTATATAGATAGTACGAGATGAAGGGTAGTACTATAGTAATATGTAAAAGAGAGTAAGTAGGTATACACGTTGTGCCGAAATTCCTAACTACAGTAGAAGCAACAGAAGTTTTTTATAGAGTGCCTACTATATACGTGAGACAGTAGTATATATATAATATATATAATAATATATAAATAATTAATATAATATCTGATAATTATTATTAATATATATATATATATAAATACTTAGATATAATTTAATAATATATTATATTAATTATATAAATCCTATATAGTGATAATAGTCGGTCTACATATATATATACTATATATATATAGACCTTGATGTACCAAAACATATAGTAGTAGTATATATGCGTCACTTATCTATGAAGTTATCTATGGAGTTTTTTATAAGTTTCTTATGTTTATCGTAGATTAATTTATATAATATATATATAATATATATTATATAATAGATATATTTAATAATATATATAATATAATATATATATAATATATTATATAATATATTATTATAATATATAATTAATATATATATAATATATATACTATATATTCATAATATATTATATTAACCTCTGTTTGAGTGACCATGAAAATTTCGACATTATTAAGTGACCTATGCAACCGGACATCACCGTAATTATCATATACCTTTTAGCCTGACACCTAAGCCTGCACCCTGACCATACACATTAATAATACCTAATCACTAACCTAAACCTTAAACATAAACCTAACCTAAAATAAAGACTCCTGACACCTTGTGAGACATACTGAGAACCATACCCTATACACCCTTAACATCCTATACCAATTTAAGCGCTCAAGCCTATGTACACACGAGCCCTGAGACACATAACCTGATATACCACATTAAACATAAACCTAAACATTAAAGAACCTTAATACTTCCTTAACCTCGAACTATTTATCCATAAAATCCATAAATCCTAACGCTGAAACCCCTAAGCCTTTTCAAGCACCCTTATCACCCTGTACTAGCTTTCCCATACTATGCGTAACCCCTACAAGCCATACAATCCTTATATGTACGGTTAACAAAGCATACACACTTCTGGCCTAACACTCAAACCTACACCTCTGCCACCACCTGCTTCTTGAGCTCTTAATCCAAGCATACGAGTTCTAACTGTCGACCTTCTACGAGCTATGGGCAATAAATTAAAGCATTTATCTCACTAAAAGCTGGTGCTAACATGAAGGTACAACTGAATAACTTGTAGGTGAGCCTGACCTGCTATGAGAACGCATAATTCACTTATACATACTATCTATCAACATATTATCTCAGCATTGAACGAGAAAGACACCACACACACAACAACACAACGACACATACACACTGATTATTTAAAAAAATAAAAAACCATCATTCAAACCTACACACACACACACAACCACACAAACACAACACAATCTGTCACCCCATGACAAGCATTACCTTACACATCCACACATTCATTCTTTTATCATCAAACAACATATTCACACCATTAGAAACACTCTTGACAATTACCAAGACCACTTACATTGACACTTTATACACTAAAATTCCCACTTAAACAATCAACAAACACAATCATTACCCCCACAAATTACACTCACCCATAAGAACACACCCTCTTTAACCACTTACATCTTACACTTATACACAACCGTGATGTATAAAACTCGCACTCTGACCCAACCCTTATGAATTATGCTTTCATGTGTCTAAAACGTAACCAAATATATTTATCAATGACCCCAAACCCGAATTAAGGCACTTGAAATAACATTTTTATATCAAAAACATTTATCCTCTAGTCGTCGCAAACCTAAAACCTGTAACTCATCTTCATACCAGACCGACATTGGTTTACATTCCATTTTATCTGCTAACATTATTTTACTAATACTCGAAAGTTTGAGTCCATCCTATATGCGTTTTAATTTTATAAATTATTTAAAAATTGTAGATATTAGAATTCTATTATATATCCTTCCCAGATGTTGTTCTAATACACATTATACCATTTATAGATTTATCCCACAAAACGTCTATACCTGTCCGTCCCAGCGACAATTTTTACATATTTCCTAATTTTTAAAAACATTAAACTGAGTATCATACCCCATTCAGAGAAAGCCAGCATAAAACATATCACGCGCTATAATCTTATAATAACGTCGAGTCGTTCCAAGCAGCCAAGAGGCGAGGGTCCAATATATATAGAATCTCTGCTTTTGTTCTACCCATGTGTCTTTACTGCATCTATTAACCTCCAGTTAGTTTTTACTCCTCAAACCTCATAGTCTTTATACTTGTCTTTCTTTAAGACATTATATGTGGAGGGGTTATTATTATACCATCACCTGAGTGCCCTCATTCTTTAACTCACATTAATATGTTTTATTGGACAACACTCCATACGTTTTAAAGTGCCACGTAAATTCAAGTAAAATTCCAGATAAGTGTATGTACCTATCAGCGCTCGGATCTACCGTTGCAATTAGTATGCTAGTGTTTTTTTTACTCTTTAGTGAGCCGTTAATCTCAAATATCCTTTACTGCTTTTAATCTCAGATATGTCTGTACTGTCGACAGTGAGAGCTCACTATGTTTTACTGCCTTTTTTTTCAACTCACCATACGCATTAACATTACATACCTTAAAAGCATTAAATCCCCAGTGTAAGATCCCTAAATACCAGAGAGTTACCATAAAAACACATCCACTAAAGTCACGGAGGGGCTTAAAATATCTAGTTTTATCCACGTTTTTGCGTTGTTTATGCTTGAACCTGCTGTAGCTTACAACTCCATGTTTTACTGCTCGCTTCCTCTACGCTTCATATTGAGTCTTCCCCTTATATCCGGTTATAAACCTTTTCTTTTCCCTTCTTTACCTGTTCATATCAACATTTTTCGTGCCTTATATCACGTTTCTGCCTTTCTACTGCATATTATAAACTCATTATTATGTATATACATATAAGATTTCTATTTGTTTTTATTTAATACTTTTAACTTATTTTTATTATTTTTATTTTATAATATCTTCTCTTTTACACTCTTACACTCTTTTTTCATTTACTTTCATTATTACTTTATCTACTTATTTACTCTTTCTCTACTTCCACCTGTTCATCCAACATTCTTCCTATGGTGTCCTTTCGACTCGCTAATCATGACATCATTCACAAACACTTCACACCCATACGGATTACTTCTCTCGACACATAAACACATACAAGTCACACCCTAATACAAGTATGATCAACTTATACACACATCTACTATGACACTATACTATTTACCAATAGACTAATTACAATTACCCACTTTATAATACACAGCCAGTAGTGTTAACACAACACGTGAGCACCCACAACTATATAACCACTTATTATACACAACATTATCACCTTAATGAACTAAACTTATCATATTCAATATCCATAGGAACACTACTATATTACACTTACACTCACTAAAACAAGATTTACTTATTTATTACACTCACACAGTCTATATTTATACTTACACCCACACACAGTATTTACTGACACACACATAATTATATTACTTATAATATCTTTCTTCACACAGATACTTAACAGCATCCACCTCACACAACACACAACCACATCTACAACATCATCTCTATCATTCACACAACCACTACCATCTATCCCTAGCGACAGACAGCTTTCTACCAGCGAGCCTATACAGAGTAATATTTTAATTAAAATCATTATGTGTTATTAAATATATACACGTACATTTATGACTGAGTTGACTCATTACAAAATTATCAAGCTATAAAATTTTTAAAAATTAACCACAGTTGTAATTAAAAACTTTCGAATAAAAAAATATCGATGCAAATATAATATCCACCATGACAAATAAATTTTACATCACTCTTTGATTTCAATTAGTGTTGGCCAAGCACATTATATCTACTACCACAGTTGATAGAAAATAGCCTTTTACTTAAAATATATTGTATTGTTTTTATCTGAAATTTCTATTTTTTTAAATCCAACAAAGATCAGACTCTATATATCCTGATAAACCCATCTCCAAAGAGCGTAATTATCATAAACCATTAGTCTCTAAGCATAAAACCAAATCCTGTAGCATATCTTCCGTACACCATCAAGCAGCTAATGTGCCACGTATGTTATTTCTATATAGATGTACATTACATGCTTACATCATCTGTTAGCCACATGTAATAAGTTTCTATTTGCAGACGATAAAAAGAACATAATGGTAAACTTGAAATAAATTCCATATCAGGTTCATGTATAATTTTTGTTGTACATAACATAGATTTAATTTTTGTATTATTTATATTTATTTTAAACAAAATGTTAATTTCTTTTAATTTTTTAACTAAGTAGGATCACCCCTTACATCTCTCATCTAGTTGATCTACCTCTCTAGTGAGATATCCAACACGTAAAAATGACTCTTCAAAAGCTCTTTTACATAAATATTAATTATCGAGTTTCCTTTTAATTATTATCTATAATTACTAATGGACCAATCCATCACGAAGTAGATGGGAAAACACTCAAAATCAACCCGCACTCCGTTTACAATAAAGTATATACAGTGAAACTGAACCTCTCTCTGTTAACTAAAATAAATGTTGCATGTAAAAATAAACTAACTTTATATATATAAAATATCCTTATTTATTATTATATCCTCACGGTAGTGACGAATTATTTCTTTTATAAGCCTAATTCCAGGTCTCAAATTAATAATATGTTATCATAACTGTAACTTATTATTCTGTTTATAAAATGTAATAAATAATGTAGCTAATTATAATAATAACCTACGTATAGCCTAAAATTTAGACGCTAAAATTTATTCCACAAATTTTAGGCAATGCTTCAAATTTTATATGATAATATATAAAAGCGATATATATTTGTCAAACTTTAAATCCTATATAATTTCTGCCAGGTCCAAAAAATACTATTATGGTTATTCCAGTTATTATTATAGTAACCAATGATCATTGTTATTATATATTATTTTTATAATATTATATTTCTAATAACTATTGTATGAAACAAGCCGGGATTCTACGGGTTTTTATGTTAAATTATCTATATTAGCAATACTATATGAGTAAAAAGGTATATAATTGAGGTCTTTCACTATTACTAGTATTGTATATAATATTAAATCTGAGGAAGTAGTATATTTATCCCCTCCTATAGTATTCATATCTAAGTCTAACCAACCAGGCTACTAAGCTAATTTGTGAGAAGGCCCCACCGCAAAGGCAACCAAACCCCGCACCCGCTGGTGCATGATCCGCCGCGTCCCCCCCCGCCGCGTCCCCGCCCGCCTGAGTAGTGTACCGCCCGCATAATATAAAGGCGCATATAATTCTATCCCGCGTCCCCGCCCTGCGTAGCGCCCGTACTAAGTAGCGCAAGAGTATTTCCCCGCTTATATATGCAATATAATTGAAATATATATAAATATTATATAATATATTTATATATATAAAAAGTATATATATATATATAAAAAATATATATATAAAATAAAAATATATACTATACTATATAATATTTATATTATATATATTATATTATATATTGTGTTGCTGAGGTTGGTATTGTATAAATATCAAGTGTCCTATGGGTATGAACGTAAGTGTCTATGTGTAATGTGGTATGTTATTTATAATCGTTTAAATAAGAGAATTATAGTGTGTAGTAGCATTGTATATAATCTGTCAATTAGTGTATTATAATAAGTGTTCTTATGCGAAGTTAACTTACTTATTAGTAGACTGAAATCACAATTAATAGGTTGGTAAATCCAAAAAGAGGACGCCATACAAAAGATAGAAGTTCAATTACAACAGTAATAGTAAAACACTATAAAGCTGATATATATCATAGTTAACCAAAGGCTAAGTAAATTAAAGTTCTTGATATATTTGAGGCGAAGAAATGTAGTGAAGAAGAAGTGGAAACACAAAATATTAACACGATAGGTTATCCAAATAGATGTGATGTACACCAGAAGCTATGAATGTCAATTCAAACTATGTGAATATAGGAATCATAAATTCACACTACTGGAAAGTTTGAGGCATCAAATAAGTACTGTCTATGCTAATATCAAAAGATTGATGGTTATTGACATCAATCAAAAATATTCCGATTGGTATAGTAGGTAATATAGCGCGTTATATGATGTAAGTAGGTATGAAATTGAGTTAGTGTGTGTGGGTGCGTTGATGTGTTATTTAGTCTATATATATTATATATCTATATGATATATATCATACTATATATTGTGTGAGTTAGTATATGTTATTATGTAAGTAGTGTGGCCCAATAGTTGTGCTTCTAAAATAATAACCCAATAGGGTACCTATATGATCATATTAGAAAGGTAATAACACATAAGTATAAATAATAATAATAAAAAAGTAAAATGTTTTAATAAAATGTATGTTAATTAATATTCGGGATAGGTAAGGTGTGTGCCGATTAATGATGAGTATTGTGTAATATAGTATATATATATATATATATATTATATATTATGTGTATATGGGTGTAGTGAATAATATATGGTGGTGTGATATAATTATATACTATCATATATTGAGTAGGTCAGGTGACGGGGAGTATAATATATATATAATAAGTATAATATATATATAATAATATATAATATGAATATAATAATGATATATTATATAATATAATATATATATATATTAAAATAACTAGAGCCGTGAGTGCTACTTGGAAGCTAGCGAAATGCAAAGCTGGATATGAGAGTTGCTAGTTGTTAGCCTGTGCAAACGGAGGAGGTGACTGGAAGGCTAGCAAAGAAACTGATGGATGACTATGAAGTGGCGAATCCAAGAAGAAGATTTTTAGATGGGCAAGAACGTATAGGAGGAGCGAAGAGTTAGCAGTTATGTTAATCATCAATCGAACAACAAATTGAGAGAACGGTTGGGAACCGCGGAAGGAAAAAAAAAACAAAAGGATAGAGTACTTTGTATTTTGATGAGTTATTGAATGTGGAAGTGCAGTCGGAAGATGGAATGGGAGAGAGAGGAGTCGAGTGAGAGAGGGTGGATATAGTAGCGTTGTTAAGAGATGAGTATACTATCTAAATAAAATAACAATTAGTGTCCAACTTAAACATTGAGAGTAGAAATAACCTACCGTTAAGATTAGTATGAATGAATAAGGCTAAGAAAAAGATATTAAAAATTGTATATGTATTTGTTAAAAATATAAAATAAAAATCATATCGCTTCATTGAGGAGTATGGTGAGGATGGGATAAAATATTGAGTTGCTGAAGGTGTAGTAGGGTTGTTGTTGTTTATTGTGGGAAGTATGGCGCTGAAGCCGTTGTTGATGCTGAGATTTCTGTGGCTAGAGAGTAGTGGTGGGGTGTTTTGTAGGCGTTGGGTTAGGCTGTATCGGAAGCGTGTTGCCGGGGAAGGTCATAATAGTTTCCCATTTTATAAAGGTTTAATGGTAGGAGCGCAATGAGGAAAAGGACATTGTAAAAATTATAGAAGGACGAATTCTCTTGGGTACTCAGACCGTGCGTGTGATTAATCGAGCTTATGGTGTCTCATTAAAGTTAATTAAATTAGAAAATATTTTTTTGTAACAAACAATAAGATAAATAAAAAATACAGCCAAGATTGGTGAAACTGACGGAAATTATATTGCGCCTATGCGGATGGCCGGTTACAGACGCAACGCGGCGGTAGGTTCTTTCTTACGCGGGGTGGAGAATATGTCACGTGGCAGCCAGAGGTTTTAATGTTTGGGCCCGGCTGCACCGCGGCGTGTATGAGACTGTGATACGCCTGACTATGAGTGATAGTTATGAGAGCGGATCTGACTGAGTGGCCGCTATACAGCGAAAGGCATATTATCGCCTTCATAGACTTGAAGAAAGGCAGGTGGTTAATGACTCCGTACCAGAGGAAATAGTATGCGCGTCCTGTGGCGGCTAGCCGCGGTCGATCCGAGTTGCTGGAGTGAGACGCTGGCTGTGAGCAGGAATTGCTCGACCAGTTCGGGACTTGAGTGCTAAAAGGGCAGTTGTAAGATGGTGCCTTGCGGTGTGGCGCATTGCTGGAGTCCCTGTGGTGGAGCTTTACTTATATGGGTTAGCGGGAATGAATAAGCAATAAAGCTACTAACAGAAGGTAAGCCAACAGTTCAACATAAATAACGTAAGAAACCAAGACATTTGCGAACTTCTTTATCTCTGTCGTTAAAGGACTACGCGTATAATCCGCTGGCATGTTGTCAGCGCTTGAAGAGTGAGTATTATAAAAAAAATAATAAATAAGCAATGATTCTTGTCTATTACTGGAAATTACCTTTTGACCTGGTATTAGGATTCAATTAGCCCGTCTACAAAAAAGGCTTATCCTAAATTTAGGCCTAAATTTAGGGGCTCACGTTGCTGTCCTAACGTTACAGGATATCTGATTGCACCATCCTAGATCTCTTAGCGTAGTTAGGAACAACAAATATAGCAGTATTAGCGGAGTGTATATATAAGAAATATATTATGATCCTGAGGGAATCTAAAGGAGAGCGTTATTTGAACCAGATGCGCCACCACACATCCTAAGGAGCATATATACAGAAAAAAAAGATAATGGCCTAAAGTAGTATTTCAACACATTTTACAGAAGAGGTCAGTTTCGTATCTGTAATCCTGTAAACGAATGTGCGGCGTTGTTGTGTTTTTCTCGTGATGGCATTGTCAATGTACATAGATAAAATAATAAAACCCATTATTTTAAAAAACTTTGAAAATTTTTAAGTAACATCGAATAATAATAATTATAAAATGTAAGTGTACTTCATCAATGGTAATTTTATATTAATATGATGAAAACTGAGGTTGAAGTCAAATGAATTCTGATGTTTCGAATCACAATGTAATAAATTGATTGAGAGGCAGGGAACAGGGAAGCTGTATTGTATATATAAAAATTGTTATTTAATAACTATGTTTACATGGCTAAAGAGTAACAGTGAGTAAAGCGAGTAAGTTCATAATTAGCAAACCAAAATGAGATCGATGCCATATAGTCTTGATGTAGAGGCTGGTGCTAGTGGCTGTGACGCAAATATCTAAAACTGAATATTTTACGTTCTAAATATTTATTTTCAGTTCGAATGGTGGTGTTGTTTTTATGAATAAGAAGATATCTAGACCATAGAAATTTGGGAATGAGAACAGTTATCTCTTTAAAAGTTGATAGTTTATAAAAATATTATAAAACAAAAAAAGTAGATGTTAACCAAAATTTTAAATTAAACTTTCTTTTCAAAATATACGAGATTGATTATAATATAACCTAGGAAGTATTTTAAGAAACCCTATGTATTTATAATCTATATATTTAGTATTACTACATTGGAGGAAGAGAGAAGGGAGTAGAGATAAATGTTACGCATTATATGAAATATTTTATCGAAAAACATAAAATGTTTTAATAAATTATACTTAATATGTTGAGTAGAGGTGAGTGATGCGTGTTCGGGTAGTGTGTGGTAGTCAGTGTGTGGGTGTGTGTTTCTTGTGTGGTGGTGTAAATCCCCTGTGTGCGGACAGGTTAACGGTTTATAATCTGTACGTTGTTAGATAGAGTGCTAGTGGAGATGTCAAGAAATCCCTGTATTACCCCATCTTAAAGATAAATATGTGAGGTGGGTAATAACAGACAAGATTGTTGGCAGTTGTTTGGAAAGTAGCCTAAATTGGAACTAAGATCGTGAGAGGTGTCATAGATGTTATATGGCATCTCTATAGTAAGGTAATTTACTTTCATATTTACGCTCGAGGGGGAAACAAAACAAAAGATCTTAAAGTGAAATCTTAGTTTATGAGAAAGTAAGAGAGAGAGTTAAGATGTCAATAGGCAGAGCTGTGTGAATAATAAAGTAGATCAGTAGTGTTAGATAGAGCGTAGTGAATTGGGTTGAGATGATCAGTATAGATGATCTATATATGAGAGTTAATGGCGGTAAAGAGTCAGATGAGGTGAGACTGTGGGGTGAAAACCCCGATGATAAATAAAGTGGTAAACGAGCCAACTGAGAGTGGGACACATGCAGATGGATGTCGTGAGTGTTGGTTTGTGTGGCGAGTGGCTTGTGGTGGGGATGAGTAGAGTTCCAGGCAGGAGGTGGAAGTGGAGACCGGACAGGAGGGAGTGAGACCAGGGAAAAGATCCGAAAGAGTGAGAGACCACAGCTAGAGGTTTCTATTTGGAGTGGATGGTGTGTACATACCAGATGACCGGCAATGGATGAGCTGATGGCGGATTGCCTTTGAGAGTCTGTAGTTCTATTCATTAAGAACAATAGACTATAGAGCATGAGTAGAGGTTAAATTACACAACTTAAGAGCAGAACTAAAATATAATGACATAAAAAAAAAACTTTGAACTAGGGTTGGCAGAGAATTTAATCTTAATAAATTGAATATAGAAATTAAAAATAAAAATTAAAATAAAAAAAATATATATAAGAAATATAAAAATAAAATATACAGCCAAAAAGTAATTATCAACAAAATATAGAACGACTTAATTGATAAAAAAAATATATATTTTGATTGTTTTTATTAAAAGACAGCTTATATAAAGCAGGAAAGTCTAGAATTGTATCAGCGGCTTTGTCAGAGAAAGTGTTTAATATAATATATGATATAATATTAAATAAATGATGAATTTTTTATTTTTTTAAAATCAGAAAATAAGCTTCAACGTAGTTTTAATTCATTGGTTTTAATATTTAATAAAGCATATAATATAATAATCATGTCATGTCCATGTTTGAACAATAGCTTTTTTTTATTTTTAACTTGACCATGAGTTTAATTAGAGTTCATATTCCTCTATAAGTCAGTATAACATACAAATAAGGCACGACTATATTATCCCTTCTCTACTCACCCCTTAGATTTAGTATAACACTCTCTATTATTTACGTATTATTACCGCTATTTAATATTAAAGGTATGTAATGTTTAAATGTGAAATATATGTGATAGGTTTAATAAAGCTAAGTTGTAATAAACATATATGAGTTTTATACAAGCCTATGTTAAAACATGTAGATTTTTATAAGCCTAAGATTAAAAACATGAAGTATAATAGTTATATTATTTTTAAAGCCCAGTTAAAGCTAAGATTAAACAAAAAGCATACTAATCCCCCCTACGTGTTAGGTAAGAGTTAACACCTCATATTTTATTATATTTATACTGACATTTACTTATGTCTCCCAAAATCTATACTTAGACCACGATGTTATATTAAATAAAAATGTATTGAGATACGAATCCAGACTAAAATAACAATAATGATTTTAAACAGTTGAAAAACATGACGTATAAACATTAACATGTTATATATCATAAAATCATGTAGTTTATATATAAATGACAAAGTAAAAGCAGTAAAACAAAAGGCATTACTAATCGTACAAATATATTTTAGATGTCCCATCACTATGCGAAATGAGACACGCTAAACTCTCTACACACACTTTACTCTCTCACAATTCTCGCTCCGCTTTAAACACTGTAATTCAGTGAATGTTCTCTATCTATCTAATAATATATCTAATACATACATACATACAGGTTAGTCTCGTCATGTAACTAAACAATAATATATATATTTGTTATACAGTCTATCAGTACCATTAATGTATGTATTTTATTTTCTTATTACTAATTCATTTTAAGTAAAATATAATATAATAAATTATAATAAAATATTAGTTTAAAAAGTGATGATATTATATATATTATAATAATATAAAAATAATCGTATTTAAATAAATATATCATGTAGTAATAATTATAAATAGTCACTGTAATCAGTGAAGTTACATTATAGTTATCCGGTATGCGCCGAAAGTTTTAAATTATAAAATATAGAGTGTTTTAAAGCTCATCTTAAAAATAGGAGGTAGTGTAATACAAAAATTATCCCTGTGTATAAGAAACCAAAAAGTGTTTAGTTCGTATATTTAATATATATATTTTGATTTTATTTTTATATTTTTATATTTTTAACATTACAATATCATAAAAGAAAGAACATAAGTGTATGATATCTCATACGTAGTGTGTGTGTACTTACTATGTGCCCTACTAGAATATAAAAGTTGTTATCGTTGTTGACTGAATATGTCTGAGGAAGCGATTGTTTTCGTATAGTATATTTTCCTGATTGTTGTAGGTTTTTGTTATGAAGAGCTTGAAAAGATTATAATATTATAAATGTGTGTATGTAATATTAGTCACTCACGTGTTATGAATACATTTTATAGAGAGAAGGAAATGCCGTACGTACTGTTCATTTACCAGTGTTTGTTATAAGTATTTTGTGTGAGATCTATGTCTTATAAATATAGCATGTATCTGTATATATGTGTGTGTATTTTGCATTTGTGTTTATTTTAATTTTTTTGATGTTTATGTTCGACGAAATATTTATTATTCTTGGTTTCCACAAAAGTGTCGATGTTGTAGATTTTCTAGTATGTGTGAGTGAGGTAGTTAAGTATAATGGTATGTGCTGTGTTGTGTTCGTGTGTTTGAGTTAGCCGCCTTCAGTGTTTGTGAAAAATAATTTTATGTGCGAACCGCGATAGACCATACAGGTCACTTTCATGGTACTCGTAACTATCGACCTTCTCCTTCATGTTAGCACCGATCAACCTGCCCCAAAGCTAGCATACAGTACTGGATGAGCTCTAAGGCCTTTGGGTACAATCCGGTGTGTAGCCTGCGTCAATGAGGATAGCTTCTGTAGAAGCCTACGCGTTATGTTATGGTGTACGCGTCAGGTGATCTTTCCAGGGCTAGTAGTCGTCTACGCGCGTGTAGCCTATTGCATGTAAAGTTCTTGCAAGTGATAGAAGTTAATATATCTAGAAGTTGTATTAAGTAGTAAGTTTGTGTACCTACGCTGGTTTGCCTAGGTCCCATAAAAGTTATAGCTCGTATAGAAGTTAAGTGTCCCTAAAAGTCTTTCACATTTTGTTATTTATTCCGTTATACGTTATGATATCATCCGCTGAGGTAGTGACCGCGTTAGGTGTCTAAGGTATATCTATGATCTTAAAGTGTAGTTTGAGTTTTTTATAAGAATTTAAGTGTGAAGCTATGCCCGTTGTCAGGCTAGCAGTATCATATCTACGTAATGTAATGAGCGTTTTAGTCTGATGTTTTTAGGTATTAAGTATGCATATGTAGTCGTAGATGACATTATAAGTTTATTGTATGCAGCGATATGAAATAATCTTATTTTAGTATTCAATAATAGTTTAACCTAGTCTAAAGGTTATTATCAAGTAGACTAGCCATATAAATAATCATTGTGTTCACTAGACTAATGTTTGTTTATATCTATTAATATTATATATATTATCTAATCTAATTTTATATATATATTATACTATAATATATTAACCAAACAAGGACATTCAAAATTTTCATATATTATCACATATATATATCAATAACTTATTATATATTATTAAGTCTTTAGTTATATTAATATAATATATGTATTACAATATAAATTATATTAATCAATACTATTTGTATATAGCAATCCCTTACGATTTATAGTTATGAAACTTTAAATTAAAAAAACCTCATGAACTGAAGTTAATAACACACATAAAATTATATTTATATATTATTATATATTTAAATCTATACTTAAAAATGTATAAGATATATAGATATAATCATATATATTATATAATATTATATATATATATATTTTTTATTATTTTATTATATATCTATAATATACAGTCATAAATAGTATTCATACGTGAATATAATATCATAATAAGATTTTGGAATTGAATGGGCCTAATTTTGCACTAACTTATTATAAGTAAATTATATATCCTGACTACGTGCCTACTTATATATGACTTTTGTTGCTTCTAGTTGATCTCACGTGTAAATAGGTACTCTCTCTCTCTTCTTCCTCCCGCTTTCTCTTCACCAAACTCTCTCTCACTGCTCTTCTCTCACCGCCACATCCTGCATTCTCTCTCTCTCCTCAGTTCTCCTTCTCGTCTCTCTCTCTTCCACTCCTCTCCTCCTCTCACTCTCTCTCTCTCGCCGCCTTGTAGATGCCATTTGCTCATCATCTGTTTTATTCCCTTAGACTAGTGTCTATAGAGAGACCTTATTCTGTGTAGAACGGCTTCGGAGTTACTATGTGCGGTTATCGTCCACCTATATAGCCAAAAGAGTTATATTATAATATACAAAAATTACATTCATTTTTTATTTTTGACTATTATTTTATTATATTCACTCATACAACATATATGTCTATTTATTTATTGATTCACAATCTATCTTATTATTTAATATTACTACTTTCAATAATATATATTGTATATATATAATACTATATCTTCTATCATTATTATAAATCTCATAAGAAGCCAAAGTTGTTTGGATCCAGAAGAAGATGGCGAGGTAGGTCTTTTGTGCTTTTTACTTAAAAATTCACATTCTACTTTCATATATACGATATCGTTTAATTATAACAATTCCAACTACTATATCTACCACTGCTGTTGAAAATTTCCGGTTGTGACCCTAAAGCGTCTTATTACAATGCAGCCTTGAGTAGTATGGTTGGCCTATTCTTAGCCCGTTACGTAAGTACTAACCTAAATCATAACCTTTGATTATTTATGAACCACGTACTCGAGAATCAGCTCGAGATCTCCTAACTTTTGAAGCAATCTCGAAGCGCATTTACTTGTATCTTAGAGATCGCATTTATTACAATGCTTGATCTACTACATTTATTCTTATGGTCAAGCTGAAGTTAACCATCTATTGTCGTGAGGGACCCCGTGTGAAAAAATTCGTTTAAGTCTCTTAACCATGAACAGAGTCCATGCCTCTGGAACTTATCTTGGGTTGTATTTCTGTAGCTTCTTAATACTACTTTTAGCGAGGCGTATCTTTTCATCCCAAAATACTGATCCTCTATTGAGGGGATTTCAATTGTTACACAAAAACTGGAATTTTGGGAAGACGTTTTCTGATTTATTTGGTGAGGAAGCTTTGAAACATCAGTATTCTTAACAATCTGGAGCAACTAATTTAAAATAACCCTACACCACACTCCGGATATTGTGAATTGAAGGATGTATGTACACTTTATGAGGCCAAAGCAACTTTTCTGTTTCATATCCCGATTATGAAATATATAACACTATCTATATAGATATTTTAATCATCTGCATATGTTGGGCCTAATTCCTATTTAGAAACTTTAAAATTGTATACTACATAATATAAATATATATATATATATAAGACTATAAAAAAAGTATATATATATATCACTTATAAATTACAATTTAATATATATAAACTTGAGCCTCACTAACCTGATCGGTTCTCAAATAAAATATAACATGCTCAAGTTACTCAAAAAAATTTACCAACGTATAATCATGTACATAGGCCCTGAGATTTTAGTTACATTTCCTTCTCAAAGTCTTGCAGCTCTAGTTTCTATAGGCCATTTATGCCTGCGTTTTGACCGTTCCCCACACGTATTCTTCAAATCCTTTCTTCATGGGCGCCTATTCTGCGCGAGGCGAAATCGACCCGCAGACGTATGACTTTATGGGGGGGGCCGGCGGTAGGACTGAGTGTCGACAAAACAGCAACGACGATTCCAGTCAACGAATTCCTGGCGAAATTGCAGGTCGCAGCGTTTCGGTCTGCGGACCACAACTGCCCGCACGCATTAGCGGGACCGCGCCAACCACGCGACTGCCGAAACTTGGGTTATTAAAAGAGAATAAAACCATGTACGACATGCTGAAAGACGCCATCAAATGAATTCGGCTGCCGATCATTCCCGTACGAAATCACGACGATTTGGAAAATTATGACGAAGATTACAAGACTTTTCTAAACCCCAGATTAAATAACGCAACGTAAACTCAATCGATTTCACACTCTTTTAAAAAAACTTCGCATTTATACACAAGAAAAAAAAAATAAAAAAAAGGCACTATAAATATATTGAGGTTTAACTCATTACCAACAAATGATCACACAACTTATTAAATACACAACTAAAGCGCCTTCATCTTGAAAAAAAATCTAGAAAACAAATAAAAAATAGAAAAAATTAAAATAAAAAAAATCATATAAAAAATATAAAACAAAAAAAAAAAATCAAAAAAAAAAATTAAAAAATTAAAAAAACGACAAACAAAAAAAATAAAAAAACCACCCATGAACGGTAGCTGAATAAAAAAATTTGCCAAGAAAAAAAGGTCAGTCAGGTAAAAATACCGTTGGATTCAAAAATACCAACGGACAGTCAAACGGTCCATAAAAAAGGGCCGAGCCACGGTGTCCGGAATGGACCGCCATACTACTTTATATATATATCTAATATATATATATATAGAACTGTTATTATATATATATATATATATATATTATATTAGTGTCATAATATATATTATTATATTATATATTAGTATATATTATATATATAAAGTATTATGTAGTTAAATTAGTTCATAATG
>JABUQX010067764.1:0-32239 GCA_015478945.1 Trachelipus rathkii
ACACGCGATGCTAAAGTCCCTGAATCTGCACTAGTAAAATCATGCGAAGAAAAAATATTGCTCAAATTCTTCATCTTCTTCATTTCTTCCATATATTATTAATTATATCCATTAAACATCTTTAGTATATATTATTTAGTTTTCATTAGTAATTATTAATTATACTTATTATTTATATTAAATATTAAATATAAAAATAATAAATAATATAATAATTATAATATTAAGAATATAATATATTATAAATATAAATAATATAATGATAATCTAATATATTTAATTAAATAATTAATATTTTACTATCTTTAGATATAAGAACACTGGTCACTAAAAACAACATTTTTCTAGGTGAGGTCATAATGATGATTCAATCACTAGGTTATTTTAAGTATTAAAATATTCTGGGATGCTGATCAAATCTGTCATCGGTTTTGGTCTATCACATCTAATATGTAGTTTTTTATTATTGAATAAGATCACTATCAATTCCGGGATATAATTCCTCCTCCTCCAAATTAGATTCATATTATTTAAATATATTTATAATAACATAATAATATATTATACTTATATACAGATTATATAAGACATTATAGTATAATATATACGTAATACATACATTATATACCTATAATGAAAAATAATATATTGTAATGTAAATATCCTTCAAGTCACTAAATATAGGTTATATGAATAAGCGAATTTCAATATATAATGAAAAGATGTATACTTATATCATTTATATTATGAATTTATATTAGAAATTAAGGAAAATTAATAGTAAAATTTAGGACATAAATTAAGTTAGATATATATATTATATATAGTTTACATATTATATGTCATTAAATAACGATTCTCTGATGGTACAGTACATGATCATTGTGGAATTATATATAGTCTATCATATCATCAATATAACTCAAGCAGTAATCTCCATCCTATGGTGTCCCAATTCCGTGTTCACTGACTTCGGTAACACAACTTCAACTAACACTACAATTTAATGGTACTAAGATTTCTCAATGATGAAGCGTTTACTTGCTCTCCCCTCAACTGGACCTACCCAAGCCTTCTTTTCGCGAAACGAGCTACAAGTCCAACCACAGAGTGACTATCGCTCACCTTATCTAAGATTTAATAGTTTATACCCCTAATTGAGCATGACAATTATTATTAACTATCCACTCTATGTATGGCTCCATGGAAACTCAAGAGCACGACCACTTTTAATTCAAACTTCTACCGTCAACAAAGTCCACTGACTGTGTACGATTAGTTGTACTTGCTATCTTCCCTAGGTAAAGTTCAGACCATAAAATCCAAGGATAGTAGTTTATCTCTCTTCGTGCCATTTGAAACTCTAGAGTGAGGAATAAATGCTTCGTTCCCAAGCTCTAGCCTCTCGAGTCTTCAGTCACTTATGAGCGATTAGTTTGTTAGGTTGAAACCCTTATACTGTACTCATCTCGTCGCGCATATCTGTCGGACTATACTCAAAATACTTTATTCTTTCCAGGATCACTGCCAAATAAAAATAGAATTTTTTTCTTCTCTTCCTTCAAGCCTTTATTACTTTTTTTCTAGAGTCCGACTTTCTACATTATTCCTTATAGCGCAACCTCCTCTCACCTCCTCCTAATGTTCAAGTCTTGATCCCTTGTTAATTCTTCTCTAAATCCACCTTCTATGTATTACTGGATGCCTTGCTATATTGCCCTGAGAAACTTCTAATGGAGATTTGGGAGTAATGGTCCCAACTTAATTGAGCGATTTTTAGATAATTTTTACGGGATTAAAATCACTTCTTCTATTTTCAACCACTAATAGTTATTGTTCAATATTATCTACTATTCACTATTTCCTACTGCATTAAGAAGTTTTTCTATGTGTTCTTAATAATTATTCTAAACGTTCACATTCTTTATGGTGCTGTGGACTGGGTTTACAGTCTCACATGGAGTGAAACATCAAAAAATGTTTTTCGGAATATACTATTTAATATGTTTAAATTAATTGGCTATCGCTGTGAAATATAATATATGACAGGGTGAAATATACATATTATTATACTATACATAATAATAATAGTCACTATTATAAAAATGATAATACTTTTATAATAAATATACACAGTATATATAGTCCTAAAATGTTATATAATACCCAATTTCTCTAAGTATGTAGCAGGATATATTATATTATAACTATAATGGGTATAAATAAAACCCGATAAAAAGCCGATATAAAGTATATGGTAGCTCTACTTTATTCATATATATATACAGGCTATAATACATGCTTAATTCTTAACCCATACTCTAAGCGGATAACTCGCCTTCAATAAGCGTTTCCCGGATTGTATTGTCATTACTAGCAAAATATTTGCTTCTAATTTCTCATTACACTCATACTTTCGTCAAGAACAAATACAATAGCTTACAAGCGATCAACGAGCAGCAGGATGCACTTTGGCTACGATAGAGTTTAAAACCAAAAGGAATTGCAAGTGAACACTGTCTAAAAAAAAAAAAAACAAACTACTAAAATACAAATTCAAAAAGAAAAGAGACTCTCTCAAAATACTACCCACATACTGGCGTACAGGCACAAACAATATATCTCACAGCTTCTTTGATATTCCCTGGTAACAAATTTTTTAGAAATAGTGCACAATATGATCATAAATTATAAAAATAATAAATAAAATATTTTATTGATTAAATAATCTCATATGCTTTTACAGATGATGAAACTAGACCGTATTTAATTGGATTAATCGGTTAATATATAAATATAGACTTACCCTTAAAAATATTTTGTTCTTGTTTTATTTGTATATCACTAAGCAGAATTAATACCCCAAGGTGAGTATATCCCGCCACGATGCTATTAGAAGTTTCGGCTGTCTTCTTCGGTATCTCTTAAAGCACGGAGGCTAGAGCGAGCAGGAGGGTAGGACTACTATTAATCACTACCGTTCACTATATTTTGATAATATCCGTGACAACCTCCGTCTCTTTGGTATTTGGATGTTGCCTCGCGGGGGTTCCTTCCGCCCCTCCCCTACGGGGTAATGGAAAACGTTCCCCCCGTGTTATCCCGTTCGGCTCGAGCTCCCCCTAACATTGTCTGTGTAATACTTTTAACAAATATTTATTATATTGAGCTACTATTATATATATATATATATTATTCCATATTTATTATTATTATTCACTCACTTATATACTCAAATATGTTATTATTTATATATGAGACAATTATATATATATAATATATAATATAAGTATGATAGTAATAAGTAAGAATACTATAACCATACCTAATATGGAGTATATTTATATATATATATATATATTATTTTTTTATCGAATCGCATTTTTTAAAAATAGCTATTATTTGTATTTTTATTTTACTCTTTCTTTTTTTTTTTTTTTTACGATGTTCCTAACTCAATAAGTTTTTAACACAAAGGATCCACAAAATGTATTCCTATTTCGCTGTAGCTATTTGTAGTTTTTGAGATACTGATTTATATTTTTTTATTTTTTTTTTATTATATTAATTTTTTTTTATTTATTTATTTTTCGAGAAAAATCATTGGACCAGCTTTCCAGAAATGTATTCCTTTTCCCTGTATGTATTTTTTGAGTAGTTATTTATTATATGAGAATCTTATTTTGATATAAATATTTTATTATGCAGTTTATAATGAAAATATCATATAATATAAGCCATAAATTAATATATATAATATATATATATAAGTATATATATAATATATATATATATATATATATATATATTAATAATATATATATATATTAATAATATATATATATATATATATATCCTACTTCCATACTATTTGGTGATTTTGAGAATGAGGGATGATTTGAAAGGGAAATATAATTAAACAGGCCCAAATTTTAATATATAACTATATATTCATACCACTAAAATGATGTATAGTAAGATCTTAGTATTTTATAATTTATCGAAAGAAGGAGTATCACTATCATAATAGGATATTTATTTGCGGAGGGGGGGAGGGAGGGTATATAATATTATTTTGAGTAGTATGATCCTGGGTACTTCCACTTGTATATAATGTCAGTGGTGATGATATAACCTATATAAACTATTAGAGACATAAATATACGTTTTATATTACTTATTTATAAAGGTAATCGCTATTCCAACTCACCATTTTAATACCTTTACTTTAGCAGTTTTCAATATAAGATACTGCTGCGAAGTATATATATAATATAATAAATATATATTAGATTATAAAACATTTATTAAGTTTTGATCTAAGAATGGTTGCGATCTAATACTTACACTTATATCATTAATGAGGTTGCGCGTAGACCACTACTTAGGTATAGGAGAATAGAGAAAAAATACTACTCCTGCTCAAGTAATAGTATATATTTATATCATTTTACAGAAGGAGAAAGAGGTAATATACAAAAGTTGAAAAGCACTTTGAATAAATATATTTATTAAAATTATCTCTAAGACCTTCTGAATTCTGATAAGATAAACATAAAATTTTTATCCCAATAAGTTAGAATAACAGCAAATTTACTCACTTGGTAAGTGTAGTAAGATTATTATTAGTATATTGAAAGTCGATAAGTTGAAGCTAAGTTATTTAGAAAGGTATTAAAGCTTTTATTTGAGGTGAGATCCATGGTATTACTCAACTTATGTAATGGTATGATGTGATGACCCTTATACAATTAGGTATAATTATAATCATATCTATCAGATGCAATTTTCTTCTCAAGTAAAATATTAGCCCGTATCATGCTGAGAGCTATAGAGTATTAAATATAATGGATTTCAATCAGTCTATAATTGTTTTTTAACGTAACACCAGTGTAATTATAGGTATTGCACGATTTTTTACACACGATATGAGAGTTGAGCTATAATCTAACCGATCACTAGTACACCAATGGTGATAAAATTTTTAAGTTATTAACGCTATAACTCCCCTAATTAATAAAAAATTTATTAGTTTGATATATTACTTTTGAATAAAAGCAAAATTGCACTCTTTAATTTTTATTAGTGGCGACACGGGTGTTGTCTGTGAGCCTCGCGTGTATAGTCTTCGCGAAGTATTGAACATGGACATTGGTGCATAGTGTTTTCTCACGCTTCGGTTATTCGTTTAATTCTAAAGAAAAAAAAAAAAAAAAAAAAAAAAAAGATATCATGTGTGATGGGGGAAATTAAATTTCGGAAATTTGCAGTGATGGTACCACATTCAAAATTTTAAATTGAGATCAATTTTCTAGCACATACATACTTTTTTTTATAAGCATTAGGTGTGAAGTCCAAATTAAACCACAATATAAGATTATTTGCAAAGTTACTTGGATATTAAACATTTTTATAGAATCTCAAATTAAAGTAAATATATTGTAAATTCTTTTCATTTAAAATAAAACAGCAGAAAACTTGTATTCACAAATATTTACCGCGTTCTCGAATTGAAACTGTTCATCTTCCAATGACTATTGTGCGGAATAACTAAATTCGTGAATTCGAAGAAAATTATGGACTTGAATAATAAATATGGAATTAAATAGATTAATAATAATTATATAAATCAATGAATATTACTGTTAATATATATATATATAAGTAAATTAATAAATAATAATTGGTAATTAAATATTACATATAAAAAGAAAGTATATAAAGTGATATTCCATAATATACTTAAAATTCTTTATTGTATTTATGGTCAGTGTTGAGTAATTAAGCAAATGCAATGAGTATTATGTAATTTGGTCTTTTTTAACAAATCACAATGAAAAAGATGAAACTCGTCCTACCGTAATTCCTGATCAATTGAATATGATATATTTATTATATACATCAGCCAGTATTATATAGTATTATATATATATAGTATATATATATATTTGATTGGTTAAGGCATAGGAATGTGGTGTCATTAGGAAGGTTATCATAAGTAATTACCTGTGTTATAACATTAATATTCTATAATACATATTAAGAATTTAGTTATACGTTACTTTACCATCAGCCGGATCCTACTATGAAAGGTTGAAGAAGAGCGAAAATCAACTCACACAGAATCAATTTTAAGTAACATGAGCTCGCATCTCCTCTCCCTCCTATCACTTCTCTCCTTCAACTCTGCAATCAATCTCCTCCTCTTCTCTCTCTTTACTTCTTATATTATATTAAATTAATTAAATATTAATTATACAATCCTGTAAACTGATAATTTAATGTATATTTTATTTTACCTCAAACATTGAAAATAATATTTAGTTTAACGACTCAATGATCTTAATTTATAATGTTATATAATTATAATAATATTATAATTAATATAATATATATCCTATGATATACTCGCATTAATATAATTTCTATTATTATTTGATATATATAATATATATATAATTTTATATTAAGCATATACATTTATTATAATAATATTATTTATTATATTAATTAATAATTATATATATATAATTATATATATATATTAGCCCTCTATAAAATACTTTTGTTGATATCTACAATTAATCTTCTATATATTTGAGAATTTGAAATAGTATTTATAGTTTATATATACTTCTTGCACTACACATCTACTATCTTGATGCCATTATTACTTTACTATTAATACTTTAGAACATTATTAGTGTTTATTCTGATCTTACATATTAGTTATTCTAAATCTTTTAATATGATATTGAGTGTATACTAGTTCTTACACGAAGGATGTTAACAACAAGAAGAAAAACTTATTTGTATTTGATCTAATATCTGCTTAGCCACCTCCCACATAAGTTTAAAACTTAATACCTATTTGAGCCCCATTTACCATACCTGTTTAGCTGTTTTATACTATGTAATAATACTATATTTCAATTAATTACTATTTATTATTGAATTTTAACAACTACTTAATATAACTAAGATGAATTTTTTGTTTCGTGTGAATTCAAATAAGCATAAAGTAGTAATCTCACACCTTATAATAAGACTTGCATGATCGAAAGCAGTCGGAATTGGAAACAGTCACATGATCCAGCAAACAGCATAAGTCGAATAGCTCGGTGTCGCATGATACTGAAAGCATTCAGGAAGTGGAACTAGGAGTTTACACTGATCAACACAGCAGGACGTCGGAAACCTGGTGTAACATTGATCTAAACAGTGTGAAGAGCGCTGGAACCGGTTGTTAGCATTATCTAAAGCAGTCAGAATCGGAACCGTAGCCAATAGTCCAAAATAAGTCAAACGGAACCGGTGTCACATGATCCTAACAAGTGAATCGGTACCTCGGAACAGGTGTAACTGGATGTCCCAAACACATTCGAACCGGGTGTCGCATGGATCTAAAAAACATGAACCCGAGCAAGCAGAACAAGGAATATTAGTGCTTTCATGGGCGAGTTCGACGACGGGAAAAATTAAACAATACCAAGATGACCTTTTATAACGATAGATTATTATCGAATATGTTTACGATGCAGATAGTGAGATGTCTTCTGCCGTATCAACAGTTTAAAATCATTTTTAGTAATTAAGGAGAATGTATTTAGCCAAAAAACATTTTTTACTAATTAAGGCATAACGATTATTACCGAAAAACATTTTTATAAACAGAGAAACACAAGGAAGCAATTGTTGTGCTGTTACAAGTGGGATAATTAATTCCAAAAAGAGATGTTTAAATTCATGTGCGTATATACAAAAAGAAAATTGGGCGTAGATTCTTGTAGTAAATTGCATTGAAACAAGTTTTAATCTCTAGAAATCGATAGCGTCGCATTTGTATAGGTATATTATTTTTTATTTTGTCTTTAATTTGTTTTAAGTTTTAGATTTGTTTAATTTTTATTATTTATGTTTATATCTTTTATTTTGTTTAATTTTCTTTTATTTTAGTTTTATTTTTATTTTATTTTTTTAATTTTTTAATTTTCTACTTTTATGTTTTATTTATTTTAAATTTATGTTTTAATTTTCTTTATTGATTTATATTTTCTAATTATATTTTTAGTGTATGCTTTATTTTCATTTTATTTGTTTTATTTTTCTTTTGTTTTCTTTTTCTTTTATTTGTTTCATTTTTCTTTAAGTTTTTTTATTTTTCTTTTAATTTTGTTTTATTTTTCTTTTATGTTTTTTATTTTTCTTTTGATTTGTTTTTAATTTTATATGTTTTATTTATATTTCATTTTATTTTTCCTTCGTTTTTCTTCTATTGTTTTATTTTTCTTCATTTTGTTTTATTTCTTTTGTTAAAAAAATTTCCAACTTTTCTTTAATTGTTAAATTTTTTTTTAATTTGTTTTATTTTCATTTTATTTTTCATTTTTTATTTTTTTTTTATTTTATTTGTTTTATTTTTCTTTAATGTTTTATATTTCTTTTGTTTTATTTTTACTTTGTTCTATTTTTATTTATGTTTTACTTTTCTTTTATTTGTTTTATTTTCTTCTATTTTTTAATTTTGTTTTATTTTTATGTATTTCTTTTTATTTGTGTTTTTTTTTCTATCTATGTTTTAGTTTTTTCTTTTATTTATTTATTTTTTCTTTTATGTTTGCTTCACTTTCCTTTTTGTTTTATTTTTCTTTATTTATTATTTATCTTTTTATTTTTTATTTTTCTCTACTTTTTTATTGCTTTTTATTAAGTTTTCATTTTTGCTTTAATGTCAATATATATTCATAAATATATATAAATATATATCGATGTTCTATATATATAAGATATAATGTATAAAATTTATGTCTAATATATATATAAGAGTTTACTAAAGCCTTCTTTAAATATATAAAAATAAATTTTAGTTTTATTTTATTATGTTCTTATTTATGCGTTTTTAAAGTTTGCATCCACCGGGCAATTACCCATTCTTATGGAGGGGAAGTATTTTAATAATTATTACCATAAGTTTGGATAAGAGGGATTCTGAAACCCTAGAACCCCTCCTTTACCGTTGCGTCTCTTGTTCGCTAACCGATTGAACACTAGTATCGGATAAATAAATATATTATAACATACTTTGTAACAATAAAACAATAAATAATAATAAATTAAAGAGAAAAATTATGAAAAAATATATTAATACTACTAATATTAATATAATTAATATAAGAATAATATATCATTTTAAAAATAAAAGTCACAGAATATATATAATATAATATAATATAGATATATAAATATATAATATAATTATATATAAAATCCTATAATAGAGAATATAATAATTCTATTAATATAATAGTATAGTATATATATATATATAATTAAATATATATAACTTTTATATATATATTATATATTATATATAGTATATATATACTAATATATATATAGTACTATCAATTAATATATATATAACATAAAATTAATATCAATATTATAGTTAATATAAAATCAAAATATCAACTATAATATATACTTATATATACATTATAATATAATATATATATATACTATATTAATTTTTTCGTATAAAGTCAGTTCTTATTGTTATTTAATTTTTAATAGTATTCTTTGTGCATTCTTAAGCAAGTTATGTTCTTAAATTCAAAAGATTTTATTAATTAATAATAAAAGTCTTCTCATAAGTCAGGATCAAAATGTTTATTTTGAATGTTAGAAAAATATGAAAAGAAAATAAATTAACCAAAAAAAAAGAAAATATATTATTTTTTTAACATAAAAGGCTGAAATTACAAATGTACTTAAATAAGGTTTTTGTATCTTGTTACAAAATTGTAACAAATGTCCAAAATCTCTCCAATAATTTTTCCACAAATCTATTATAGATTAAATATACAAATCCATTTCCACAAATCCACAAATCTATTTCCACCTAATTTCCAGTTTAAAATTTCCATAATTCTACTTTTTGAAACTTTCCTCTAATTATCTTTTAATTTTATTCAATTTCCACAAATGCCAAATTTTTAATCCATGTTTAGCAGTCCTATAAAATATTGGTCGTGCAAAGTGATAGCTTTCAATTATAGCATACTAACTGGTTCAATAAGACTTATGCAAACACGATTAGAGAAGAAATTAAAAATGTATATAATTATAATATATGAAACCACTTTGCTGTCGAAAGATTAGGTCATTCGTTTTATTAACAATACTAAATTTTGAAGCAGGTTTTTCCATATAGCTCGCAAAGCGATAGTGTTTGATGTCTCGTAGTATGTGTTGTACATTGATCAAAAAATACAAAATTTTTAAAAGAATCTTTCATAAATTTATTGTTGTTAAGCATAATATTTTTACTACTTATAGAGTAAATTATATCACAACTAGGGAGACTTTCTTTGGAAATTTGTGAAAATGATGATTATGATTTTTATTTGCATCTTCAGTAAAGATAGATCTACAATATTATTGATGTATCTATTTATGTATTATTATTATGTATTCTAATTATTATTATTATTGATTTATTATATTATTGTTATATTGTGATTATATTCATTATTATATTCTTGCATTAGTTATTCATTAGTATTATTAATTATTGAACACTTCATTATTTTATTATTGTTTGAATTATTAAAGATAAATCAAAATAAGAAAATAAGTCCTATTTGAGCATAAATTTTATTGTACAGCGCGTGATGTAAAAGCTGCAGATGTAATAGTAGATATTATAAAAGCAAAACCAAGTTTATCATATATTATATGATATATTATATTATTATATATATATATATATAATATATATATATATATATTATATATATATATATTATTAAGATAGAATTTATTATAATATAGTAGTATATATTATATATATATACGATTATAGTATTAGTTATAATATATTATTATATATATCTAGTATATATATATTATATATGATATATTATATATTATATATATATATAAATATATATACTATAATATATGATAGTATATATATATAGATACATAGTAATATATCATGTTATATTACATATATATATTAGTATATATTATTAATATATAATATACTATATATATATTATTTAACTATATATATATATATATATATAGGTATATATATCACTATATATATGTTACTGAGATTGAGTAATGATTAAGGATTAAGATTAAGAAGATTAAGATGATGATTTTAGATTAAGATTAAGATTAAGATTAACATTAAGATAAGATTCAGATTAAGATTATTATATTATTATTATTAGTTATTATTATTATTATTATTATTATTATATTATTATTATATCTATTATTATTATTATTATTATTATTATTATTAGTCGTTATATTTATTAGTTATTATGTTATTATATTATTATTATTAATGTACTTATTATTGATGTATTATTATATTTTATTTATTTTTATATATTAATTATTATTATTATTATTATTATTCATTATTAATATTATTTTTTATTATTGATCTATTGATTATTCATTCTTAGTAATCTAACTATCTTCCTACAAATTCATTCCAGTTTATTTGATTATAATAAGATATATAAATATTAATAATATATATTAATATATATATATATTATATATATATTATATATTTAATATCTAGATAATAATATGATATATTATATAATTTTATGTATATAATATACTACTACGTATACGTGATATATAATTAAATCAGAAACAAATTAGCTGAAAGAATTATCTACAAATGATTAAAAACAGTTAAAATTGTTCTAATTATGAATCTGAAGCCAATTTTAACTAAGACTTTTATAAAAGTATTAAATATTAAAAGCCTGAAAAAGAAATAAAACTTCATGAAATTGGAATGCCAAAGCTTAAATGGAATAGACAAAGAATTAGATGTCTTTATATAGTATAATAGTAATATACTATATAGTATATACTGTATAGGTAATGATTATATATATATAATATATATATACTAGGTAGTATATTATATTATATATATGATATTACATTTATATTACTAATAAGGAATTAATCATAATTATGACAACTAGTAGAAGCAAAACTCGAACTAACAAATGAAGAGAAATTGAGTCTTGCGATTGACAACTCGTAAAAAAAAATAAGAAAGGTTAGTGGATTATTCACGTTTTGAAGACAAGTTGCGTGATGAGTATATGGGAGAAATTGTAGTAATAGCGATTGGTATTGTCGTTGGAAAGTTAGGAATTACAGAAGTAGAATCCGCAAGAAGGTGGTAAAAGTTAAATAAGTTTGGTGGTTTTTTAAATTGACAAATTATGTTAGCAATTGAACTTTCTTGGTTTGGCTATTGTGCATTTACGAGGAACGAATCCCGAGGCCGTGATCGGACAGATTCAGGCTTTCGTTTCTTTTGGGGGAATTGGCTGGGATCGACTCGTCAGGTGGCAGGGAGGTCCCGAGGAGCAGCCCCGCATTGTGCAGTACTTCAGGGTCCCTAACCTGAAGGGTTTCAGAGTGCAACTGGAGCAGCGGGGTGGATTGGACCAAAAATCGGATCGAGGAGAGATCCGACGATGAACTGAGAGGGCTGAGCGTTTTTGGGTTTGATTATTTGCCATGTGCAACTCGTGATTTGAACGTGTAAGATTTTTATATGTAAATGGGAATCTTGTGAAACACATAAACCTCACGTAGAGGTGCATGTTAGAGGGGTTTCAAAAGGTTACGAAGTGTGTTGGCGGTTGACTGTGAATTTACCGTGGCAAATTTTGCAGTGAGATAAGTCATCCTGTTTATCGAAGGAGTTTAGAGGTTAAAGCTGACATAATGTGCTTGATGGAAATTAATGTTCATGTTTGTCAACTGTTTTATTTTAAATGATTTGTTTATTTTATGTTTTGTAAGAAAATTGATTGTTTATTGTTTTACAAAAGTTGTGTGTTTTGAAGTTTGATACTTTGGCGGAAAATCTTGTTTATTTTGATCCTCCGGTCGCTCATTTATTGGCACAAAAAAGATTGTTTAGTTAAGGTTAAGTAGAAGCGCCGATTTGTTACATAGTGATATATATATGAATATATATATTATATATAGTTTATAATATATAGTTATATATATATATAATATTAGCGTGATCGGGGTGGAGTATAGAGTATAATACTATATATCATATATATATATAATTATATAATATATATACTATATATAGTAATAGGGTATTATATATATATAATATCAATGTTATTAAATATATATAGTTAAATATAGTTAAAAAAACGAAACAGAAGCAAAAGCAAAAAAACCCAAGCAAGGAAAAAAGCACTTATTTCGAATCATTTTCACTCCTACGTGCAAAATTATCGCTAACAATTTTGTTTTAATCATTTATTTTGCTATATTTTAGTCTGGCCCATTATTCAGCGTATTAAAGTAAAATTCGGTAATATGTGTTTCCAATTTTAATATATAATTTCCTTTTAACTGAAAAATAATTTCCTTCCAGCAACCAAATAATTCACCGGCTCACAACACAACACAACACACATCGTATGATATAAGATATATGATATAATATATTAATATATTTAATATATATAAATATATATATATCTAGTATTAATATATGATAATTAATATATTAATTAGAAATAATAAATCTTCATCATAATTATATTTAGTTAATGCTTATTATTATTATTATTATTATTATTATTATTATATGTATTATTAATTATTATTATATTATTATTATTATCTATTATTATTTATATTATTTATATGATTATTAGTTATTTATTATTATATTATTGATTATTGATTATTATTTATTATATTTTTATTATTGATGATTTGTTTTATGAGGCTTACATTCTATTATGTTTGTTATAAATGGTAAGTAACCGAATATCAGGAAAAATGCTAGGGAAGCGGATAGGGCGAAACTTTGGCTTGCTTTTTCACGAAAATTTATATTTATTACTTTTAAAATTATAACGGATGTGTGAATATTATTAATTTGATTTTGCGATATTGAAAAAATTAATTAATCACAACTAGAAGTTATAATCGATCTAAGTATTTTAACTTGAGGGAATAATGATAATCCAATTTGTCTACTGAGGGTGAATAATTATAATGTGAGATCTGCGGATTTTTAAATTTATCAAGACCGAGAATGATTAATAATTTGACTATTTAATCTGCGAACAAGATATCTAATTTATCCACACAGATCTGAGTCTGTTAAATCTGCAATTATCAAAGTATTTCGCTAAGGTAAGGAAATATTAAAACATTGAATCTGTGAATAAGGTATCAAATGTTAATATTCTGATCTACTGATAAGATATCCATTCCATGCATTCATTGTATCCTTGTTCCAAATAATCCAATATTTAAATTTTAAAACTATCCCCTAGCACCCTCCCTAAAAAAAAAAAAAAAAACAAAAAAAAAAAAAACTCTTTGAATTTCAAAACCCATAATAAAAATTTTTTTTTTTTTCAAATATCATTCATTAACGGACGCCAAGGGCTTTTCATTCATCATCCAAATGAATTCATTGTCGCTTAGCCTCAAGAGCCTCTTATCTAAATGGATTTAAAAGCCTCCGTAATTGAACGAATTTTTGAATTTAAAAGCAATTTCTATTAAATTAATTATAAGTAATCTTTTCGTATATTATTATTATTATTATTATTATTATTATTATTATTATTATTATTATTATTATTATTATTATTATTATTATTATTATTTATTAAATAATCAAATTTATTAATATTTTTCAGCTTAATTTTTAATTAGATATTATTATTTTATTATAAAAAATAATAAAAATAACATTTAATTTTTTTTTTATTTTTTTTATTTTTTTTTTTTTTTATTTTTTTTGTTTTTTTTTTTTTTTTTTTTTTTTTTAATTTTTTTTTTTTATTATTATTCATCATTATTATTATTATTATTATTTATTAATGCAATTAAAAATATTTTTCAGTTTAATTTTTAATTAAATTATTATATTTAAAAAAGAAAATGAAAATTACATTTAATTTTAAAAAAATAAAAAAAATCAAATTGTAATTCTAATTTAATTTTACTAAAAATTAACTTTATATTTACAAAAAATTACAAAAAATTAATAACATTTTCAACATTTTCAGAATAACAAAACATTTTTTTGATAATTTTTTATTTATAAATTTATTATTTTTTTTAGATTATTAAAGGTCAAGGAAAATAAATAAATAAATAAATAAATTAATAACGAAGCAAAAAAAAAATAAAAAGAAAAAAAGAGTAAAAGAAAGAACGGGAAAGAGAAGGAGAAACAAGGAGACTATATGAAGAGAAAGAACAGAAGTAAGAAATAAGAAAAGGAAGTAGGAAGACAGAAGAAAGAAGAAAGAAGAGAGGTGAGGAAGATATGGAGACGGAGAAAAAGAAAAAACAAAGAAAAGAAAAAGAAAAATAAATAACAAAAAGAAAAGAAAAAGAAAAGAAAAAAAAAAGAAAAAAAAGAAAAAGAAAAAGAAAAGATAAAAGAAAAAGAGAAAAAGAAAAAGAAAAAGAAAAAGAAAAGAAAAAGAAAGAAAAAGAAAAGAAGAAGAAGAAGAAGAAGAAGAAGAAGAAAGAAGAAGAAGAAAGAAGAGAAGAAGATGAAGAAAGAAAAAGAAGAAGAAGAGAAGAAGATAGAAAAGACAGAAGAGAAGAAGAATTGAAGAAGAAGATAATAGAATAGAAGGAGAGAAGAAGAATTATTGTAAATTTGAGGATACAGATCTCCCAATATTTGCCTACTGAGGTCTAATTAATGGTATTAATATAAATAAACGAGAGATTTTTAATTTATCAACGAGAGGATGATATTAAATTTGACTATTTAATTCATGCAATCAAGATGATCTAGTTGTATTCCACTCCAGAATCTCAGTCTGTAAATCTGCGATTAGTCCAAGTTTTCGATGGGTAAGTAGGAAAATATCTAAGAAGCTATTGAATGCTGTGAAATAAGAAATGCAAAAATTAATATTACTGAATCGTATCTGATGCGGCTCACCCATGCTCCATGCCTCATTGTTATCTTGTTTCAAGTAATTCCAGTCTATTTAAAATTTTTACAATATAAAACAAATCTAAAAAAAAAAAAAAAAAAAAAAAAAAAAAAAAAAAAAAAAAAAAAAAAACTCTTTGAATTTCAAAACCCATAATAAAAATTTCTTTTTTTTTCAAATATCATTTCATTAACCGGACGCCAAGGCGCTTTTCATTTCATCATCCAAATGAAATTCTCTGTCGCGTTATGGCCTCAAAGCCTCTACTAAAATGGATTTAAAAAGCCTCAGTAATTGAAAATGAGTTTTTCGCATTTAAAAGCAATTATCTATTAAATTAATTATCAGTAATGCTTTTGTAATTTTTTGTTGCTCAGTTGTTGTGTAGTTCCATCTTTATTAATTTTATTATTATCATTTTCATTATTATTATTATGATTATTATTATTATAGGGATTTTAATACAAAATAATTATTATTATTATTATTATTCGTTATATATTATTATTAATATTATTAATTGATTATTATTATTATTATATTAATTATTATTATATTATATTATTATTATTAATTATTAATATTATTAAAAATGATTAAAATTGTATAAATGAATTTTTTAGTTAATTTTAATTAGATTATTAAGCGAATTTTAAGTAATCGAAAAATTAACATTTAATTTTATCTAAGCTAAAATGCACACTAAGATTGTAAATTTAATTTGATTTCCTAAAGAATTAACTTATATAATTAACCAGAAATAAAATCATAGAAGAGAATACACTTACCCATTGTTAGCTAACGAGAACATTTAGTTTGCGTAATTATTTATAATATTATTTTTTTTAGCTTACTAAAATCGATTGAATCAATAATAAATAATGTTATGTTACGAAAATAAAAAAAACAAAAAAGAATAAAAAAGAAAAGAAGGAAACGAAGAAAACAAGTAGAAAAATAAGGTAAAAGAGAAAAAAAGAAGAAAAAAAGAAGTAAAAGAGGAAGAGGAAAGAAGAAGAAGAAGAAGACAAGAAGGGAGAAGAAGAAGGAAAGAGATGAAGGAAGAAGTAAGAAGTAACGAAGAAGAATAAGAAGAAGAAAAGAAGAAGAAGGAAGAAGAACGAAGAAGAAGAAGAAGAGAAGAGAGAAGAGAGAAAGAGAAGAGAAGAAGAATAACCTTGAAAAATGAAGAAGAAATCGGCCATGCACGAAGAAACTCCGTGGGTTATAGAAGCGCAAAATGAAAAAGAACAAAAGCATCGCATTGCATTACTGAAAGAAAAAGAAAAAGAAAAGAAGACAAGAAAAAGAAAAAATGAAAAAGAAAGAAAAAAATAAGAAGAAGAAGAAGAAAAAGAAGAAAGAGAAGGCAAGAAGAAGAAGAAGCAAGAAGAAGAAGAAGAAGGAAGAAGAAGAAGAACGAAGATCTTGAAAGAAGAAGAAGATAGAAGAAGAGAAGAAGAAGAAGAAGAGAAGAAGAAGAAGAGAAGAGAAGAAGAAGAAGAAGAAGAGAGAATGAAGATGAGAGGAGAGCTAAAAATGAAGTAAGACAGAAGAAGAAGAAGAAGAATATTTTATTATATTATCTATTATAATTATTCATTTTTATTATTATATATATTAATTATTATTAGTATTATTAATTATATATCTATTATTATTAGTTATTATTAATGATTATTATTAATCTACAACTATTTCTATACTTTCCTTTCCATTTAATTTAATTATATATTATAATTATACTATATAATATATATATATAATAATATAATATAATATACATATATATATATATATATATATATATAGATATATATATATATATAATAAGTATATTTATATATTATTATAGTATATAAAGTATAGTATATAGATTATATATATATATTATAGTACTATCTTAATCTGAGATAATTAAATCAGAACCAAATTTAAAAGAAAATTAGTAATAATATAATTAAGAAACTTTAAAAATATGCAATAAATATGACAAAAAAATAATAAACTTAAAAATATTAAATATTAAAGCCTCAAACAGAAGGAAAAAAAAGAAATTGAAATTGAATTCCAAGTTAAAATGGAATAAAGGAAACTTAAAGTTTTTTTTATATATAATATAATAATAATATAGTATATAATATATATATATATAATTATATATATATATATATATAGTAATATATAATGTATTAGTAATATATATAATATACTCATGAAATATATATATAACAAAGAATATAACTTTCTGGCACATACAGAAAGTTACTATTAAAAAACAAAAAAACAAAAAAAAAAAATCAAAAAAATAAACCACTTATTTCGAATCATATTCACTCCTTACGCGAAAATTACTAGCTAAAATTGTTGGTAATATTTTGGCCTAAATTATCCAAAATGGCCTATAATATTATCTATATTCATATACTATTTATAATAATATATAATATATATATATAATATATATAGATGTGTATATATATAAATACTATTATATATATATATATTTAGATATATAATATATAATATAATATATATATATATATATACGATACGTTAGGTATATTATATATTATATAATATATTGTATTATATATATGATATGTTAGGTCTTATATTATATATCGAGTATATATATATATTAATTTATGTATATAGGTATCTGATGCTGCACACGGTCGGTAGAAGCATCTATGGTCGTACTATTTATATTTGATGGTAGTAGTTATAGGCTTAGTATTTTGATCGTTGTGATTTATATATGTATACAGAGACAGGATAGTATAGGATATTAGAGTCCATACATGGTACTATAATATCTAATATTAGTATATTAATTATATATGAGTTATATATTATATTATAGAATATATATATGTATAATTAATATAAATATATAAATATTATATTACGGTATAGATATATATATAGGGTAACGACGAATAGGTCTACTTCTTATTATCTTTAATTCTTTCTTTGTATATTAATTATGGTATCTATTATGTATATTATTCATATTATTATTATATTATAATTATTATGTATTATTATTATTATTATTGATTATTATTTAGTTATGTTATTATTTTATTGATTTTATTTGTTTATATATATCATTAGTATTATTATTATTTTATTATGTATTATATTGAAAACACTGTGTAATATAAATGTTAATTTAAATATTAATTTATTTTAATCATTTATTGTTATTTATTTAATTATATTATTTATATTATATTATGATTATTATTATTTTTTATCTATTATATTATAGTATCCGATTATTATTTGATTAAATGATAACTTGATATATAAGATGTATACTGGAAGAAGAATTAAATTTAGGTCAAATTTTATAGGATTTTAGGAATATGAAGAAGGGTGAAGAGGCCGAAATTTGCATACAAAACACGGTTTTATTATATTTTATTTTAAGAATTAAGTCGATTGAATAATTAGTAATTTAGAGTCTTTGCGATGAAAATTACAACCACAAAATTCAATATCTTGTATTATAATTGAGGATAAATATCCAATTTGTCTACTGGGTAAAGTATTAAATGTTAATCTGCTGAAGATTCTGTAATCGTATCGAACGAAGAGCATAAGTTGTTGACTATTACGATCTGCTAGAACAAGATGCTCCTAAGTTTATGCACATGAGATTACGTCTGGTGTAGATCTGCGAGTGTATCACAGTTTCGTTTCCGCTTGGTAAAAATATTAAAACATTTGAACTCTGTGAATGGTAAATAATGTTACATTATTCTGAATTACTGAAAAGTATGATCCATGTCCGATAGCCTCATCTACCGGTGTTCCAGATAATAATCACATGTAAATTTGGAAATATCCGCCCCCTAAAAAAAAAAAACAAAAATGTTAGAGTAATGATACGTAACCCAAAAAAACTCCTATGTTCTATAAATACAGGAATATAAAATTTCTTTTCTTATACACAAACCATTTCGGAACGACGTTTACAAGTGCTTTCATTTCCTCTCCAAATGATTCATTGTCGATTAGCCTCAAGAGGGCGTCTTATGCCTAAATGCGATTACAGATGGCCCTAAATTGAAGAGAAGTTTTTTTGATGTAAAAGCATTCTATTAATTAGATTATATAGTAATTTCGAATATGTAATTATTATTATTTGATAATATTATTACAATTATTTTCATATTAGATAATTAATAGACTACCTATTGATATTAGTTTTTAATATTTACAGAATATTTATCTATGTATATCATTCATTATTATTAGATTATATTATTATTGATTATTATTTATTTATATATTATTAATATTATGATGAATTATTTTGACGATGATTATTATATATGAGAATCATCAAATCCTTATAAAATATTTCCAGTTTAATTTTAATTGATTATTATATTTAGTAGAAACCCAAATAAGTGTCGTTTAGTTGATTGAAAAGATTTAAATTGAAAATCTAAATTGCTATTCCTACCTTTTTGGGTCTACTACAAAATTTATTATATATTTACCTAAAAATAAAAATAAAAAAATAAAAACCTTGGTATTGACTGAAAACAAAACATATTTGCTACCTTTTGTGTTCTTGAGAATTTAACTTTATATGCATTTTTCTTTTTGTCATATACATTTACATAATAAATAAATAAGTAACAAAATCTCCAAATCCACAAAATCCAAAAACTTAAAAGAAAAAAGAATAAAAGAAATTAGATAGAAAGAAGAAAAAGAAATAGAAGATAGATAAAGAAAGAGTAATAAGAAAAAAGAAGAAGAAGGAGAAGAGAGAAAGAGAGAGTGAAGAAGTCGAGAAAAAGAAAGAGAGAAGGAAGAAGTAGATAAGAAACTGAAGAATATTCAAGAAGAACGAAATAAGAAATGAACAAGAAGAAAAAAAGAAAGAAGAAGAAGTAAGAAGAAAAAGAAGGATAAAAGGAAAAGAAGTAGACTAGAGTTCCCCGAGAGTACAAGTAACTGGTGTTATGAAGAAGAAGAAGAGGGATGGAAGAGTTTTTTGCATGTGACCGTGAGTTATCATTTTTGGAGTGTTATGATGGAACTTTTGACAATAAATGGATTCTTTATGATGATATTGATTATGATTATTGATTATTATTATTATTTATTATTATTATATATATTTCTCTCATTATTATTATTATATTAACATTGTTATTAATGATTTTGACAAAAGTTTTAGTTAAATATGTGAATCTCATGTAGCTAGTACCTTAATATATAGTATTAGTTATAATATATAATATATTATTATATCATATACTATATATATTATATAAATAATATATATATGTGTTTATTTATATATTCATGTATAATATATTATTATATTATAATAGCTATATAGATATTATATAATGATTAAGTATAGTAATATATTATATATGTTTGACTGACATTTTCTTTGCCTTTGGAGTTGATAAAGAACTATTGAAATCTCTAATTAGAAATATTACCACTATTCTAAATTAAAAACACTTTAATGTAATAACAAATTAATAAAAAAATAGTTATATCATAATGTGTTCATTAGTTTGAATATACGTTTCATTTAATGGTTATATGAAATCTACAATTAAGTCTTTATCAAAGACCTCAAGGGCATAGAACAATGTTATAAAACAGGATCTGCTGCGAGAGAAAAGTAAAAACCTATTTACTATATTGTAACACATATTATTTAACATCATATAGTTTATCATATATATATATACATAGACAATTAAATACAATATATAAATCCTACAATATAGACCCTATGTAGAACCTAAGTGAATAATAATTAAACCAGTAGACAACCTAAGTGAACCGTAATTAAACCAGTAGAAAACTAAAATATTTTAAATGAATCTGTCTAACAATGTAAAATAAAATCTCTATTAAATATATAAATAGTATAAAAGCAAATCAAGAAAAAGAAAAAAAAATTGAAAATTGAATTGTAAAAAATATCGAAAGTTTAAATCTTTCTATAGTTTAGGTATATATAGTATATATATATAGTATACTCTATATATTTAATAGTTATTCATAAAATTTTATTTATATATTAATAATGATAATAGTTTTATATACATAGTATATAGCTATATCTATATAGTGTATATATAATTAATATATATTATATATATAATATATAATAATATATTATATACAAAAAGAAATTAAAAAATATATAATATATCTATATGTACAGCATCTAGATATATAATATATATTTGCTATATCTTATATAATTATATATATATATCTAATACTCTATATATATATAATAAATTATATAATGAATATATAATATATATATAGTATATAACAAAAAATTATCGTGTTTTCTGCTTCATATAGAAATTAAATTATTAAAAAATAGAGAGAAGAAAAAAAAAATAAAACACTTATTTGTCGAATCATTTTCACTCCTACGACGGGCAAAATTCCGCTCAAATTTTGTTCATTTTTTTGGCCATAAAATTATCGCAAAATTTACATTTTTGTCAGCGTTATTACAAAAGTAAAATTCAGTAATATTGTTCTCAGAATTATATATATTTAATAGATGAAAATGATATTATTTTTTAACTAGACTCAGACGCAGACGAGTATTACAATAGTCATTAACCGAATATAATATTAATAATATATATATATATATATATATATTTAATATATATATATAGATATTATAGTATATAAAATAGTAATAAATATTATAGTATATTTATATAATATGATATATATATTAATAATAATATTATAAAAAGGGAAAAGGATATATATTTAAGTATGTTAATTATTTCTATATTACTTTTATTATTTATTGATTATCTATTATTAATTAGGTCATTATTATAATATGTATTATAGTATTAATTATTATATTTTTGAGGTTATCATTCACGTGACTAAGTGTATGTGTAATAACCATGTATTCATATTTTTATACAATTAAGAATATGATAGAGGATGTGGATAGACAAATTTGGCTTGCTTTTCACGTTTATTTATATTTTTACTTTTAAAATTAAGCGGATGGGAATATTATTAATTTGATTTTGCGGATAAAATATATTTATCCACAACAGATTAAATCATTAGTATTTTAAATTTGAGGATAAGATATCCCAATTTGTCTACTGAGGGTATAATTATTAATGTGAATCTGCGGATTTTTAATTTATCAACGGAGGATATAATAATTTGACTATTTAATCTGCTTGAACTAAGATATTTTTCTTAAGGGATAGGGATTCTACTTGGAGGATGTTGCGTATGTTTGTAAGTGAGGAAATTTAAAACATTTGAATCTTTGAATCGTAACAAAGTTCTGTAATATTCTGAATATACTGATAAGATATCCATTCCATGCGTCATTGTATCCTTGTTCCAAATAATCCAATATTTAAATTTTAAAATATCCTTGACCTCACCCCCCCAAAAAAGAAAAAAAAGAAAACAAAGATATTAGTATAGCTAGCGATCCACATATACCAAAATTTTTACTCAAAATATCATGTGCGATTACACGGACCGCCAAGGGCTTTTCCATCTACATCTCATAATGAATTACATTTGTCCGCTTAGCCCAAGACCGTCCGTTATCTAAAGGATTTAAAAGCCTAACGTAATTGAACGAGCATTTTGAATTTAAAAGCAATTTCTTTAAAAATTTAAGATTTATAAGTAATCTTTTCGTATATTATCATTTATTATATTAACTTATTATGTATTATTATTTATTTATTATTTATCATGATTATTATTATATTTAATTATCTATTTCTATTATGTACATTGTTATTAGTTATTATATTATTATTAGTAGTTATTATTTATCTATTATATTATTAATTATTATTATTTTATTATTATTATTAGTTATTATTGTTTATTAGTTTAATGCTTATGATATCCTACTCAACTTTTTAAATATTTTCAGTTTTAAATTTTTAATTATTATTATATTATAAAAAATTATGAAAATTAAAATTTTATTTATCTAAAAATAAAAAAAAAAACAGATTGTAATTCGACCTCAGATGAATATTCACTAAAAATTCAACTTATACCTTTAGAAAAAATAAAAATTAAAATAAAATAATCACCACATTTTTCCCCAACACTTTTTGAATATAAAAACATGTTTTTTTTGAAAATTTTTAATTTAATAGAATTTATTTATTTTTAAGTTATAAAGAGTTCATGGAAAAATAAATAAATCATAATAAATACTTAATTACGAAAAAAAAAAAAACAAAACAGAAAAAAGAAGAAAAAAGAAAGAAGAAAGAAGAAAGAAGAAAGAAGAAGTAGAAAGAAAGAAGAAAGAAGAAGAAAAGAAGAAGAAAGAAGATGAAAGAAGTAACGAAGAGGAGAAAGAAAACGAAAAAGAAGAAAAAGAAGTTACGTTTGTAGAAAAAGAAGAAAAAGAAAGAGAAAGACAGAGAAAAGAGTTTGTAAAGTAGACGCAGAAGAAGAAGAACAGAAGAAGCATAGAGAAGAAGAAGAAGAAGAAGAAGAGAAGAAGAAGAAGAAGAAGAAGAAGAAGAAGAAGAAGAAGAAGAATTAATATTATTATTATTATTATTATTATTATTATTTTTATTATCATATTATTTTATATTATCTATTATTAATTATTATTTTTTATCAAATATATTATAAATTATACGTTATTATTATTAGTTACGAATAATTAATTATGTATTATAATTAAGTTTTTTTTTTTTATTGTTGATTCAACTAGATATGTGATTATCTAATTATTTGTATGAAAAGATTGATATGTATTATATCATATTTACCACCCTACGAATCTATAACGTACATTCTCTAGAAGATTCATTCCATCTAATTTGCATTATAGATATAAATAAATATACTATTACGATAGTATCAAGATGTAGTGAATTTAGATAGGTTTCAATTACTGGATTATATGATGCAGGATGTATAATCCACAGATCTCATGAAGGGCACGATGAATTAGTCGCCGCAATACTTCTTAAAGTATCATTATAACTGACAGTATTGGCAGCTCGTTTTACTATAATTCAGCGTCGAATGAATGATACAAGGCAGTCTACGTGCAGTATTATATTCTATATATATAGCCATGATAGATACGAGGGTTATTGTTCGAGGGAGAGTGTGGCATTCAGGGAGACGAAGTCATGAGCGCAGCGCTCTACAATGGATGAAGGCGGTGCGTAAGTCGGTGGCGCTGCAAGTTGTATCTATAGTCCCGTGTGTGAGCTCAATTTGGAGGGAGATTACTACAGATTGTCGAGGGGTGTGTCATAGGCTGATGCAGTCTGATCCCGATACCTCTAAATAGTAGAAAGGGGCCCTGTGATAAGGTGGAACGCTACGCTGGTGCTGATACGCAACAAGGCCGCCGTACGCTGTGAAGCGCCCTACAGCTGTCTCGAAGAATCGTTGCTCATTTCCGATTCACTGCAGTGCTCTTTTAGTCGCGCTGAACGCGGCGGTCATGACGCATGAGTCATACGATATTACGCTAAGTGCGATCGTGTGCATTAGAGGCTCGATCTACAATTCGGCAAGCTGTGTTTGCTCCGTCTCATGCGTAGCTATTGGAGCTTGTCGTCCTCGGTCTTCGCTGAGCAAGAAGGATGGCTATACTTGTTCGGGATAAGTGTATATAGCTTGAAGTCTTAGTGAAGTCAGAAGCGCGATCTGGATCGGACCGTGGACACGTTATGTTCCATGTGATGCCACGTATGCCGGCAGATCAGTGGAATGTAAGTCGTCCTAGGGTCGTGTGTCCCAGATACAGCCATGAGGGCACGTTGAGAGGCTTAATACAAAGCCTTCGATATGCGTAGATATCGATGTGATTCACTAAGACAGGTCTGAGTGGTGTGTCGCGTTGAGGCACGGCGTAGTATGTATCATAATGAGTATGTGTTCTATATAACATCTACTGGTGGCTTTGCACTATGGATATGCAGTCTACCTATCGCGTCCATCCACTTTGATGTGGGGCATAGGAGTTATGACGTCGTCTCCGCGGTGACGGTAAGTGATCAGATTGAAGGGGCACTAGGGTGGCGCTTGGCTGCCGGTTCGCCAAGATCTAGAGACGTAGACTACAGATAGTAAGCTAGGGCATATCTGAGCTACTAGTTTGACGAGTGAATGCTGTGAATTATACTGATGACGCTTCAGATTATGATCGTTTTACAGAGAGTTTACGGGCAGTCGCAGCTCGTCGTAGCGCTCGTAAGTTACTAGCCAGATACCGTTATTTCTAGGCTGATATGAAGTATTGAGGACTCGTGCAAGTAGCGTGATGAATGCCCACTGCCACATATTCCATCGATGTGTCATGAGTACGGATAGAGAACCTGGAACCGGAGGATGATCAATCCGCTGCATGCTGATTTACTTTTCCGAGGTTCAAGCCTGACCCGATCTATCCTGAGACCATTCCGCGATACTTAGGTAGGAGCGAGCCTGCCGCGTGATGCACTGATCATACAGTTTATACTCGCAAATAAGCCGTGAAGGCGTAAGATTGTATGGATCGATGGAATATTGTATATCACGGGATCAACATACGTAGCGATATAGCAGTGTCTATGATTAACGTAATAGTGTTAGGAGGCCCAGTATAGTACGGTAGGATAGAGCTATACGTAAGTAGCGGGGTCTAACTGTGATAATTTAGTTTATATATATATATAGATACGCCTCATGATTGTGTTCCGTAGGCGGTTTCACCAATACCCCACAAACCATCGTATACTTATAAAGTATTCTATTAAGTACTGTGACCGTTATATGTAAGATAGTATAATATTTACTTAAGTCTTTGATATACGTATGGAGTAGAATATGTGAGAGCTGTATCGGCATCGGCGGTATCTATTCTTTTGAATGTGACGTATAGACAGTTATATCTATGTACAACTGGCTAGGTATATATAAGAAGTGTAGAGTTACTATAGTGCAATAAATTATAGGTATGATAGATGAGTTGATATGCCGAGTTAATAGGATGTATATAAAGGTATAGGCCTCATTAAATAGTATATATATATGATGCTATAGTAATATAGTATAATATTAATATATTTATATAATTAGAGAGGTGGAGAAGAGAGAGAGAGAGAGAGAGAGAGAGAAGAAGAAAGAGTGAGGGAGGAGACATCGAGTGGTAAAAAGTTCTCTATGGAGTCGCCGTTGATATATTAATATATATAGATTATATACTTTATTATATATTATTAATTACTACTATAATATATTACTAGTATATTATATATTAGGTATATTATATAATATATATAAGTATAACCCCAGCCCTTTCCGATGCTTGACACATGTAGAATAAAAAGACTAGGATAGCGCTACCCAAAAAACCTGCGTAAAATAGTTTGGAAACGTTCAGCGAACCCAAAAAAAATTTTCATAATTATTTATAACATTAAAGTTAATATATTATATTATCTATATTACAAAGGGCATTATCATATATAGTACTGTATTATATATATACAGTAGTATGATATTATACTAATTAAGATGAGGTATAGTACGTTATCGACAGTAGTATCTTATCGCCTGGCACTATCGAGACAGAACTGTTTTTGAAAACCTCGAAGAATCGTTTGTTATTCAGATTTTTTGGTTTGTACGGAAATGCTGGCAGGCCTCAATAGGGAAAGGGAGACCTTACCCTTCTCTGACAGGTTTCAGAGCAAGAAGTTAGAGAATAAGAACTGTTACAGTTCCACTGGAAAATGTTAACTCAAAAAGTTTTACGACAAATAGGGCGACGGCCACAATTGTAACAATAGTTTGGGAGGCTCCACATTTCTAAATAAACATCACATAAGGCGCAGTGCCCATCGTCATTCATCTATGCATAATAGCCAGTCATGTCAATGGATAAATGCTATTCATGTTTGTTTTCCTCCCGTTAAGATAAAGTAATTTATTTCGTATACTATCAAGATCTAATTAAATTTTCACACTTACCACAAAAAAAAAACAGCCAGGTTGGGTAGGTGGGCAACCCTGATGTCCATCCTAGATACATAACTGATTTTTATTTGCTTTAATTATATGTCTTTATATGTCCAAGAGTGCAATTGAAAGGACAGAGTACGCTAACTCCGTTCGACCTCATAATTTCGAAATGAGCAGAGTTGTATATTTTGGAGGACAGGAATCATCGTCAATGCTGCTATAGAAATCTGCAACAAAGCCAACTGGCTAAACTTGCTAAATCAAGCAGTAAAGCAATGTTGGCTATTTTTTCTTGTTAAGTTGCAATGTTTGTCTTATTTTAAAGACTAATAACGTTGGTTCCGTGTTTGTTCAGCGGCCTCCAATAAGGAGCCCCCAATGATCTCTAGTTCTGATCTGAAATCTTTTACCGGGAATGAAAAAGTTGCTGAAGTCATATGAGCATAATCAATAGGGTTTTTGTTTAATACTATTTTTAGTCATTAATTTGAGTTTAAAAACATGTTATTTTCACTTTTATTTGACAAAATTTTATTATTGCCATCAACATCCTATGCCTGGCATTTTTTAATTCTGGGAGTGGGGCCAGCGCCCGGAGCCCATAAACGACACGCCAGCGTTGTATATATACTTAATATTAGTGTTTAGAGGCTATTCTATATTCTAAATATAAACGAAATGAAGTAATATATATGTATCTATTGGATCATACTTGAGATATGCGTATATGATGATGTAATATGAGGAAGGCGATATATATAATATATATAGCGTATCGGATTAATATGATCAATACTGATATATAGGGTAGATAGATAAGTGAAACAAGGACAGGCGTAATAGCTGCGGGCAAATTCTGCTGAAGTAAGATTATTGTCTAAAGAGAGTAATTGAGCGCGCAAGACAATGTAAATACGATTTTCAAGGACTGAATTCTGAACACGCATTTTAAAATAAAATTTAAAAACTAGTTAAATATTTTAAAGCACAAAAAACAGAAGAAGAAAAAAAGACATTGAAAATTGAATAGTGTCAACATGGATCAAAAAATTAAATTATTTCATGATATATTATATATATATTTATATTAAGATATAATAAAGAAATAATACCATATATAATAAATAGTATATGGCTAAGAGTTACTATATAGTAACGAATAGAATTATATACAGGGATATATAATATAATATTATTAATTATATAATAAAATATATAATATTATAATATAATAATTTTATGTATAGTGATTGAATATATATAGTATATGAATAGATAATATTATAGTTGTATATATGATAATAGAGACATACGCTTAGCGTGAGTGTATTGGACTGTAGACTTCGTAATGTATAGCGTAGTTAACTTGCATAATGGCTTATAAGTATATATAGACTATATATCAATATTATATATAAGTATATATAAATATAATATAGTATTATATAATATATAATATAATATATATAGATTGAAAAATTAAACGTTTTACACAGCATTAATTTATATTAAAAAAGAATTAAAAAAAAATAACACTTATTTCGAATGCATTTCACTCTTACGGCAACATTAGCCTACAAATTTGTTCACTGTTTTTGTGGCCTAAATTAATCCAAAATGGGCCATTTTTGTTCAGTCCCGGTATTAAAAGTAAATCGGTAATGATTTGTTTCCAAATTTATCATATATACTTTTAACTGATAATATATTTTTCTTTCCAGCTTAGCGATAAACTACATACAGATTACACATTAAGTAAATACGGAATATTATAGACAGTATTAATAATATATATATATAGATTAATATAGGTTAGGCTATATTATAGTTTATAATATAATAATTTATAATATCTATATATTATGTTATTATATATAGTATAATAGCGTATATATATTTATAAATATAGATATATATAGATATATCGATTTAGTATCAACGTAAATTAAAAATATACTAGTGTATTATATATGTTTATAATAAAAAGGAAAGAAATAGGTGAGCTATGTATTATTATCAACTATATTATTATTCATTATATTATTTATTATTTATAATTATTTTATTATATTATTATGTATTATTATTAGATTATTATTATATTATTATTATTATTATATTATAGTATTATTATAGTATTATGAGTATTATTAATTATTAATTATATCGACGAATATTAAGATTATATTATTATATTATTATTTTATTTATATTATTATTATTATTGATTATTATTATTAGTATTATTATTAAATTATTATTATTATTATTATTATTATTATTATTACTTGAGGCTCTTCATTACAAACGAAGGTATTATTATGGTAATAACCGAATATCATATTTTTACACAGTTGAGAATATGATAGAGGATGCAGATAGAAAAATTTTGCTTGCTTTTCACGATTATTTATATTTTTACTTTTAAAATTAAGCGAATGGGAATATTATTATCATTCTGATTTTGCGAGATAAATATATTTATCCCACAACAGATTAAATCATTTGGTATTTTTAATTGAGGATCGATATCCCACATTTGTCTCCTATTAGTATAATATAATTATTAATGTGAAAGTCTTGGCGGATTTTTAATTTATCAACGGACGGATATAATAATTTGACTATTTAATCTGCTGAACAAGATATAAAATTTATCCACACAGTTCTCAGTCTGTTAAATCTGCCATTATCAAAGTTTATCGCTGGGTAAGGAAATATTAAAACATTGAATCTGTGAATAAGGTATCAAATGTTAATATTCTGAATCTACTGATCAGAGATATCCATTCCATGCGTCATTGTATCCCTTCAAATAATCACTATTAAAATTTTAAAAAATCCCCCCCCCCAAAAAAAAAAACAAAGAAAAAAAAAAACTTTTTGAATTTCAAAACATAATAAAAATTTCTTTTTTTCAAATTATCGAGGTCATTATACGGACGCCAACAAGGGCTGTTCCATCATTCTTCCAATGATGAAGTCAATCTGTCGGCATGTAGCTCTCAATGAGGCGTTGAGGGAGGTGGCCTCTGTATCTAGAATGGATTTAAAGAAAGCCTCCGTATTTGAACGAATTTTTGAACTTTGAAACATAAGCATATTTGCTCATAAATTTTATAAGTAATTTTCGTTATATATTATTATTATTATTATTATTATATATATTATTATTATTATTTATTATTGATATTATTTAATTATTCATTATATGTATATATTATTTATGTTTTTATTCATTCTTATTATATTAAGTATTTTAAATTAGAATTCTTGATTGTTTATTACTATTATTATTCTTATTATTTCATTTAATTATTATTATTATTATGTATTATTAATTATTATTATTATTATTATTAAAAAATCAATATTTATTAATATTTTTCAGCTTAATTTTTAATTAGATATCATTATTTTCATAAAAAAAATAAAAATAACATTTAATTTCATCTAAAATAAAAAAAGCAAGAAAAAAAATTTTGTTTACATATTGTATATCTTCCAAGCTTTAACTTCTAAATTGAAAAGATATCACCAAATTGCAAATTGACACAGATTCCATTCATTATTCTTATCAAATTTTAAGGATCAGCCTCACTTTGTTTTTGCTTAATTTTGTTTTAATTTATCGAAATTAATAAGGGTAACTTTCTTTTTTTAGAATTATTTAAAGTCAAAGAAAATAAATAAATAAATAATTTAATAACGAAAACTAATATCAAAGCCAAAAACTAAAAACAAAAACAACAATAAAAAAAAAAAAAGAAAAGAAAAAAAAGAAAAAAAAAAAAAAAAAAGCATAAAAAAGAGAAAAAGAAAGAAAGAAAAGGAAAAATAAGAAATAAAATTAAATAAAAAATAAAAATAAAAATTAATAAAAAAAAACAAAAAAACAAAAACATAAAACAAAAACAAAAAACAAAATCAAAAGCATTATGAATAAAAATGAAAAAGCGAAAAAGGAAAACTAAAAAGAAAAAAAAAAGAAAAAGAAATATAAAATAAAAGTAAAGAGAGCTAAAAGTAAAGAAGAAGAGTGAATAACACAGAGAAGAAGATGAAGAAAGAAGAAGAAAGAAGAAGAAGAAGAAAAGAAGAAGAAGAAGAAGAAGAAGCAGACAGAGAAAGGAAAGAAGTAGAACGAAAGAAAGAAGAAGAAGAAGTAAGAAGGAAGAAGAAATAGAAAGAAGGAAGAAAGAAGAAGAGAA
>JABUQX010067765.1:0-23165 GCA_015478945.1 Trachelipus rathkii
CGATGTGCTTCGTTCCAGTTAGATGGGTGTTTAACCGTTTCGCATTTATCATTGAAACCTTTCGCGTTTTCGTGCACCGCTTCAGCCGTGGTAAGACATTTCGTTGTAGAGTTTGTTTTACCACAATCGTTCAATGCGGCATTACATCAATTCAAGTTTCTTCTGCTGGGCGCTGCTCTGTTCGGTCATCCTGTAACGCCTGTACTGTGCTTCTCACTGCAGGTGCAGACCAACTACACGTAAGAGTACAGAGTGGTCGAAGCCTTCTCAGTGGCTTTAATGGCTGCGACCACCACCGATAAGTCCAAAGCAGCCCCCGGGACGAAACGCCAATTCATCGCGACAACGCTCACTCTCTTCAACATCATCTAGTCTTCAGCTAATGAAGGGTGGTTCTTCAACAGCGACCATAACCCCTTCATAATATATATATATATATATATATATATATATATATATATATATATATATATATATTTTTTTTTTTTTATATCTTTCATATATATATATATATATATATATATTATTAAAAAATTTTACATTCTGGTAATAGGCTTTACGCTGATTCCAAATATGTAATTGGTTTTCTATAAGTGTCATGCTTTTCTTGATAATTCTCCACCTGGCCTTTTCTGAGAAATTATGCCATGTTCCTCATATATATATATATATATATATATATATATATATATATATATATATATATATATATATATATATATATATATATATATATATATATATATATATATATATATATATATATATATATATATATATATATATATATATATCATAAATGATTTAGACCTGGGACTTAATAAAACGACTTTGCATTTACGTAAAGTCGTTTTATGATTTAAAACTAACGCGCACCCTAGTGTAGACCACATAGATATCAGTCGTCGGGGTCTCTCGGCCTCTAGGTGGATGACGGGGAGGACTTCGTCCCCCCTCTGTCCCCATCGGCTCTAGCCCCCTATTGGAAATATATGTTTCCTCTAACTTCAATTTTTAGGGAGCCCAAGCTGCTTTCTGAATAATAAAATAATTTTATTTTTACATGCTTATTAAACATGTATAATTTTAAATTGGCTTTCTTATTACTTTCATATTGCAATCAGAACATTTAATTTAATTTTTTTTTTTTTTAATTTTTTTTTAAACTCCTTTATGGGGTTGTTCGGGATTAAACCTTAATCCTAAGAACAACCCTCATAATTTCCCTTTCTTTGGTGTCTCATCGATACCCCAGCACAGTTCTTAGTATGCTTAAACTCTTCTTAATTACTGTCATACTCAGCTCCAGTGTGGATACCTTTACCGGGAGTCTCTCGAGATGTTTTTCTAGGCTCTTTTTTTTTGTTCCCGTAGCACCCACAATCACTGGAACTATTTCAATCATATCTATATTCCACAATCTCCTTAGTTCGTACTTTAGCCTTTGGTATTTGAGTTCTTTTTCCCTTTCGTAGGCCGAGACGCCTCCATCCCACGGGACTCCGACCTCTATAATCCAGCATTTATTTTCAGTTTTGTTATGGATGACTATATCTGGTTTGTTATGAGTGACTTGTGCGTCGGTTGGTATGTTGTAATCATATAGTATTAAGACTCTGTTGTTTTCCTCTATATTGTTTGGGTTATGTTCCCAGTGGTTTACTGTATTTACTTCTATTTCAAATTTTCTGCATAATCTATAATGGATCAGTCTGCAAATGTTGTTGTGTCTTTCTGTGTATGAGCCCCTCAGCAGCAAAACCCTACATCCAGATAGTATGTGACATACTGATTCCGACCCTTCATTGCACATTCTGCATTTGTCCGTTATGTTTTGCCCTTCTATGTGCTTTTTGAACCAGTTGGTCCTGAGGACTTGATCTTGGGCTGCTAGGATGGTTCTTTCGTCTTCACTTTTTAGCCATCCTTTTATCATCACCTCATTTGATTTGTAAGTGTCAATGAAGGCTTCATCCAGTATGTTTTTATGGTGTTTTTTTCGCAAATGTGTGATTTTCCATTGTTCCAGGTTTGCTTCTCTCTTCTCTTTGTATGTCATCTTAGCATTCTTTATTTCTCTCTCCAAACTTTCATTGTTTCTGCCTTCTCCATCAAATCTCACATCTCTTAGGTAATCATTCATTTTTTTTATAATTGATGTTGAAGGTTTCAAGCGTTCTTGCTCATATATCCATCGAATAAATCTTTCATCATTGCCCTTCAAATATTTCCCAATTCCTATTATTTCAGATTTGTATATTATATCTATTGTGGGTACTCCCATTCCTCCCTTTTTCTGGATACATGTATCCGTGGTACACATTGGTTTTTATAGGTCATCTTATGTGCGTGCAGCATTTTCCTGGTCATAACATCCAGCTTGTTTAAGTCTTCCTGCATCCAGTCGATGATCCCAAAACCATATGAGAGTACCGGGATCGCCAAGGTGTTAATGGCTTGCATCTTGTTTCTGGGGTTCAATTCTGATTTTAAGATTAATTTTAATCTTCTCCTATATTCTTTTTTTATTTTTCCCTTCATTATGTCGTTTTCTATTTTTTCTGACTCTTCTATTCCGAGATATTTATACGTGCGTTCTTGTTCTAACTCTTTAATTATATCTCCTTCAATTTCTATGTTCTCACTTTCTATTCTTCTACCTTTCTTGAGTAGCACAAACGCACATTTATCTAGCCCAAATTCCATGCATATGTCATTAGAAAACCTTTTTACGATTTCTATTTGTTTAATGGTTTCTTCTCTATTTGACGAGTGGAGTTTCAAGTCGTCCAAATAAAATAGGTGGGAAATTATTTTGGGTTTCTTCTCGTTTCTCGAATTTATACGATATCCATTCTGCAAACCATTAATTAAAGCACTCAGAGGATTAAATAAACATGCTTAAGCATGTGATTATTTAAACTTCCTTTGCAATTACTTTCATAATCGCACTCAGAACATTTAAATAATTTGACATTTTCATGATTAAGTAAGTGTAATTTTAAGTCTTCTTTGTGATTACTTTCATAGCTTTCATAGTTGCGCTTAGAACATTTAAATAATTTTACTTTTTTTTTTTTTAAATCTCCTTTATTAAGGGTATATACTGCTATACCTCCTTATGGAATTGTTCGGGATTGAACCTCAATTCTAGGAACAATCCTCATATTTTCCCTTTTCTCGGTGTCTCACCTATATCCCAGTACAGTTCTCAATATACTTAAACTCTTCTTGTCACCGTCATACTCAGCTCCAGTATGGATACCTGTACCGGGAGCCCCTCAAGATGTTTTTCCAGGCTTTTTTTTTATTATTCCTGTGGCTCCCACATTGACTGGAACTATTTCAATGTTGTCAATGCTCCAAATTCTCCTGATTTCGTATTTTAGTCTTTGATATTTAAGTTCTTTTTCTCTTTCGTAGGCTGAGACGCCTCCATCCCATGGTACTCCGACCTCTATTATCCAGCATTTATTGTCAGTTTTGTTGTTGATAACTATATCTGGTTTATTATGAGTGACTTGTGCGTCTGTTGGGATATTGCAGTCATAAAGTATTAAGACTGTTATTTTCTTCTATATTATCTGGGTGATGTTCCTAGTGGTTAATTGTATTTACTCTAATGTCAAATTTTCTACATAATCTAAAGTGGATCAGTCTACATATGCTGTTGTGCCTTTCAGTGTATGAGCCCCTCAGCAGCAAAACCTCACATCCGGATAATATGTGACATACTGATTCCGACCATTCATTGCACATTCTGCATTTGTCCGTTATGTTTTGCCCCTCTATGTGCTTTTTGAACAGTTGGTCCTGAGGGCTTGATCTTGGGCTGCTAGGATGGTTCTTTCGTCTTCACTTCTTAGCCATCCTTTTATCATTACTTCATTTGATTTATAAGTGTCAATGAATGCTTCATCTAGAATGTTTTTATGGTGTTTTGCAAATGTGTGGTTCTTCCATTGTTCCAGGTTTGCTTCTTCTCTCTTCTTTTTGTATATTATTTTGGCATTCTTTATTTTTCTCTCCAAACTTTCATCGTTTCTTACTTCTTCATCAATTCTCACATCTCTTATATAATCATTCATTTTTTCAATAATTGAAGTTGATGAAGGTTTCAAGCTTATACCCAATATACCCATCCAATGAATCTTTCCTCTTTGTCCTTCAAATACTTCCCAATTCCTATTATTTCAGCTTTGTATATTGTATCTATTGTGGGTACTCCCATTCCTCCTTTTTTTCTGGATACATGTATCCGTGGTACACATTGATTTTTGTAGGTCATCTTATGTGCGTGCAGCATTTTCCTGGTCATAACATCCAGCTTGTTTAAGTCTTCCTGCATCCAGTCGATGATCCCAAAACCATATGAGAGTACCGGGATCGCCAATTAGGTGTTAATGGCTTGCATCTTGTTTCTGGGGTTCAATTCTGCTTTTAAGGTTAATTTTAATCTTCTCCTATATTCCTTTTTTATTTTTTCCTTCATCATGTTTTCTATTTTTTCTGACTCTTCTATTCCGAGATACTTATACGTGTGTTCTTGTTCTAACTCCTTAATTATATCTCCCTCAATTTCTATATTCTCACTTTCTGTTCTTGGTTTCTTCTCTATGTAGAGTTTCAAGTCATCCATATAAAATAGGTGAGAAATTATTTTGGGTTTCTTCTCAATTCTCAAATTTATACGATATCCATTCCCTAAACCATTAATTTTTTTTTCTACAGATTACCACCACTCAAGGGCTGGGCCCTTTTCATGGAATATTCCTCGCTTAATTTTTACTTCTATTACCAAATTTCCTTCCTCACAATGGAGATTTATATTAACATTCCATATCTTCATTACGTTTTCTATTAACCTTATAATTTCAGGGCTAATTTTATATATTTTTAAAACTTCTCTGATTCAATTGTGAGGGACACTATCGTAGGCTTTTTTATAGTCTATCAATGCCATACTTAGGTTTTTCTGCACCCTCCTCTAATTTTCTGTAATCATTTTGTTGATGAGTAATTGGTCCTTAGTCCCACAACTATTTTTACAACATCCTTTTTGTTCTTCGCTTATGATGTTACTGTTATCCAAATGTTCTTGGATCCTTTTTGCCAACACTCCCGTAAACACCTTATATAAGGTTGGCAGACACGTGATGGGTCTATACTTTTCAGGTCTCCGAGCTTCTTCGCTTTTTGGGATCAATACAGATTCTCCAGCTGTTAACCACTGAGGAATTTCTCCTCTTCCATTTATAATTCTATTATAACATGTGGTAAGCGGTTCCAATAGGGTTCTTATTTTCTTGAGCCATACATTTTGAACTCTAACTGGTCCAGGTGTTTTCCAGTTGCTACTCTTTTTAATTACATCTTCAATCTCTTTTTTTGTAATTGTTACATGTTCCATTTGTTCAATATTCATAGTATTCTTAATATTCTTGCTATTTCTAGCCATTCTGTTTGATTGTTAAACGTTCTTTCATCTTCATAAATTCCTTTCCAGAGTCTTTCCACTTCTTCTTTGTGAGGAGAGTTTGACACTTTGATGGAATCATTTCGTAGTTCTCTATACTCTATAGAACCTTCCCTGATTCTCTTTAAACATTTGATTTTGTTTTTTTCTCTTTTTCTCTCTTCTTATACCTTTTAATCTTATTAGCCTTTGCTATTATTAACAGCTTTCTACTTGCAATGGTCTGAGTTATTTGGTTATTTTGCACTGTGTTTTCTTCCTAAGATAATTTTTAATCTTCTTCTTAAGTTATGTTCTGAGATGTTTATCACTACCAACATCGTGTAAGTATCTATTATCGATCAACATACTTGTCTTAGTTTCTCTACTTCTCTGCTGTGTTTATAATTTCCCATGGTGGTATCGTTTTCTTTGTTTCTTCCTTTTTTCTCCTGCTTTTCTGGTTGTAAAATACTTCTATAGCTTCATACAGTCGCTACTGCCTCGCCCAACTGCCATACACTCATAGTCTATTAATCTCAAGTCAAATCTACAATGGCTGGATAATTCTGGTAGACTTTTATGCTACTAGTACTATTTCATCCATTGCGAACACCAAATTTCCGGATTTTTTTTTTTATTTTGCATGCTGCCATGATATTCCCTTAAGAGGTCTTCATCTCCTGTATCTTCTGCTATTTTTCATCAAGAGCTGTCGAGCTCTGACGGTAGTATTCATTTCCTGTTTGGACATTCCATTTTTCATTCATCAGTTCCCTTTCTCTGTCTGGTTCCAGTTCTTATATTGTATTTTTTTTTTGAGGATGTGTACAGGGACCACCCAAACTGCGTGCAAAAGCGCTATACCGATTCAGTAAAACCAACAACTAGGGGAAGTCCCTACACCAGAACGAGAAAAAAATAAACGGAACTAAGAGGATTATCATCGATAAGATGATTCAGCCTCATGGAGAACGCAAACTTTGTCACTTCGAAATGGGGGGAGTCAGATAAAATATGAGCAAGGCGATTCCGGAAAGGAATGGTAAGAATGTCAGGGAAGAACTGGAGTCGGATGGCTGAGACTGCATCGCAACCCACAAATATATGGGCTATAGTAAGAGGATCACTCGAAGAACAAAACGAACAGGATGGGGGTTTGCTCTCTCACCTCATGTGAAAGCCATAAGTGAAGATTGGTATAGTCAATTCGCTTAATACGGGCGAACAGAACCACTCTCTGGCGCGCTCCGTTACAAAAGGACGGCATTGGCCTAAAGAGGGAGTTTATACATTCACGCAGCTTGGCGCCACGGAGAAATCCTCACTTGTCGCCCAAACAATGGTCATCCCAGGCAAGAGAGGAACCCTGATCGGACACATGCGTAAGAAGATCAGTCGCAACGGGGGTTGTCAAAGTTTAGTCATGGTAAAGGGAACACGTCTGACTAGGAATACCGCAGCCGGCGCATCACACTTCGGCCTCGGCGCGATCCAGCTCGGTCTGGCCGGGCCCCGGAACACTCCGACGAATGGAGGAAGGGATCCCAGAAAAAGACTCAAGTGCCACTGGCCACACTACAATTGAACAGAGCCGAGACTATTTGGATTAGGATGAAACCAAAGATCCTGTTTGCTCGATCGCAGCAGAGCCAAGAGAGGCAAAGCTCTGGAACACGGTAAATTATAGATCGCACACGATCGAGAAAGAGATTGAGGTTATATACATCAAACGAACTGGACCTCAGGAGACAGTGAGGATTAAAGGGAATAGCCAAGAAATTGCTAAATTTTCTGAATACTCTCCGCACAAAGAGACATAGAGAACACAGCATCGGTCATTAATTGAAACTCTTAAGCAAAAACGAAATGGATCAAGTAGTGAGGTTAGCGACCAAGGTGTTGGAGTAAGTTAAATTCGGCTATAAAATTTATAAGAGCACGTCATGTTATTTTGGCGCGGATAGGCACAACATATCAAGTGTCGGATGGTAGACAGTTAGGTACGTGTCAAAGATAAGACTTGTGTGGAAACGTGGGAGCCGGCCTCGCATGCACGCACACCTCTAGCGAGGGAACATGTGTCTCAGGCTGCGCTCGTATCTAGAGGGAACCACCGATAACAGGCGTTATCATGGCAATTTATTTATAAATTCTTCTATTTCTACATGTATGCGGCTGTTCTGACTAGGGGTCTCCTATAGGACCCCAAGTACTTTGTTATGTTTATTATAGGATTCCAATAGGAATATAATCAGAAATTAAGGATAACACACCCCCACGAAACGGCCATAATGGGTAATGCGGAGGATCTCTTAGTAAAGGGATAGACTTAAACTTAGAAGAAGCAGGGGATCTTTGAATAGAGGAATAAAAAATGGAGCAAAGATAAAGGAAAGAAATCTTGCTCCCTTCCTCGTGGTTTGCGCAGGGACATTAGGGGCATTTATCTATTCATTCTTCAACCACTTCAAGAGATCGGCCTCCTTAGGCTGAATCTGCCGTATTGACTCGGAGATGCTACTCCGTTCATGCAATTTACAGACAGGACTTCGGAGGGCTCATGAGGAGGGCTAACGATATGGAGAGATTCGCCATGAGGATCTGACCATTCAGAGTAATTCTCACGGCGCGCACAGGCACAATCCCATTGGAGCCTCCACGAGTAATATGATAAGTAGGCGCACCGAGTACAGAATTTGACCTTTCCTGGTTCGCACCACCACAAGTAATCGATTGTGAAGGTGGAGGATGAGGTGTTATAACGGGGAGGTTGTGGTGGGGCAGAGAGCCCACAGGACCCCCCAAGGATCATAAATTAGAAATAAAGGTTCAGGAAAGTACGATGGGCGAGCGGCAAACTAAGTATCAGTTATAGAGAATTGTAGTTTGTATTAAATTAATAGCATTGTTGGAGGGGAAGGGTATTGGAAAGGCGATTCATCAGGCAACAAACCCAGGAACCTTCACCCTAGGGATCGGGTTATCAGCACCTTTGGAATGGGTGCGAGTGCAAACCAAAAACAGGTGCCAAAGTTAAGTATAGCAGGGAGAAATATTGTCTACGAGCGCAGCGGAGACGGTGGCCGAGGTAATTACTATCGTAAAAGGATTCCTAACGGTGATTTGTTGCGAGGATATGTTGGGGATCCATCAGACTGCAGGTCACATGGAAAACACAGAGGCACTTCGCGTTTACTCTAGGTCATTGGGCCGGTTGTTGAATGCTACCTCTCACAAGCCAAGAGTATGGTGAGACCACAATTTTGGAACATTAACGAGTTTAAAGGCAATGTATTTTATTAAAACATAGAAGGGATAACTATAACGACTCAAGAAGAGTTCTAGGTGGATCGGTACTCTGGAGAGACGTACTTATAAGGTCGTTATTGATAGACCTTAGTAAGACGACAGTAAAATAGGCATTGACACTTATCAAGAGAAAATCGCGGCTCTATTGAGTACGGACCCCTACATCCATCTCACACAAATGCCCTTCAGGAAATGTGAGTGGTGGTTGCCGCACACCGGGGAAGCGCTTTGAATTTACGAGTCTGGACATCTAGTGTTGATAAGATTGAAGAGAAAGGGGTAAAGTGTTCCCAAGAGAGTCCTAGGAAAGTTGAACGAGAGGTGATTATTCGTGCACAATAATCCGCCCAGCCGAGACTCGCATCCCTCCTTAATCGATTTGTGTTTCTCGCACCCATAAATCCTCTGAGCTCACATTTTGTGGTGTCTAGTATATATAAATGGGTCCTTTATTTCGCGAAGATCAAAGGGAAACGGGACATTGGGAGTCCAGCATATTTAAATTTGCTAGAAGGAGAGTCAAGAGGGGACATTCATCGTTTGAGACGGGAAGGATCCCAACACAATAGAGTAAGAGAAGTAGGATTCCTTCAGCTGAGCATGGCGGAGGATTTGATTTTCGAGAATAAATCGAGAGTTGTAGTTGTTACAGAGTAATAGAAATCGCGTGCGAGCTTAGCATCACCATATGAGGGAGAACGGAGAGAGGGAACGGAGACGCAGACCAAGCAAATTCTTCATGCATCAACGTGGCATAGTAATTATGCATTATTAAGGGAAATAAGGTTGAGTGAGGGTGTGAGTGTGTGTTATCAGGTACTGAGGATTTGAGGGAGGGAAGCATATAATGTTATACAAGACGCATTAACCACACACGGAGGAGCGCGAAGACACCTTCACCACGCTATAAGATATCTAGATTCTATTTATTACAGGCTCGGAAGGAGGAAAAGATTTAGAGGAGTGCAGAAGAGGAATTAGATTAAGACATACATTCAACATTACTGGTAAAGGGGTGGGAGAATTACGCCGTCAGAAAAATAGACCAAAGCAAAGGAAATTAGGGAGAAAGATCATGGACATATTATTACAATTCGATCTTCATGCTTTCTCAAATTCCACCTCGGTAAAAGAGTTCTGTCCAACTGCGTCACAGAGGAAAAGGTGGCCTTTACCGCAGTTCAATTGGACGTTGACGGAGTTGGATTTGTAGGTGGTTAAACATAAAGGGGATTTAGAATTAGACCCGGGGACATCCCGGAAGGGATGCCGAGAGCACGATTCATTGGTTAGAGTCCTATTGCGGAATTCTAAGGGCGAGACCCAGCGGCGCGCGGTCACCTGGGCAGGGCCTTGGGGGGGGTTTAAAAGAAAAAACAATAAACCGGGGGAAAACGAAAAGGTTGGGGGCGGGGGTGAGGGCCATTAACAGACTCCGCTGGTCGACGAAATGGGTTAGTCCCAGAAACGAATAAACGTCGCCGGGAACTTAAAGGGTGGGACAGAGAAGAACTTTCAACCCACCATTTCGTTCCAACAAAGGTGCGTTCGAAGCCTTCTGGTGGATACTCGGACGGGAAACAGCCAGGAAGAGGCGCGGGTGGGAGCCTCGGCGATGGTTAAGAACTTCGTCTGTCTTAAAGGTTGTTCTTCCCATTAAAGACACTCCAAAAAAACATTGCAGCAAACCGCATTTAGTTAAGACACAAAGTGATTGAATAAACAAACTCAAAAAATGTATAGTCTGGGAGCGGCAACCGCGAAACCGAGCCCACCACACGCCCAGGGCATAATACCTCCCTCCCTTCCTAGAAACCCCACTCCGTAGGGCGGTTCATGGGTTGAGGCCTCGGCAAGAGGGCCGCTCGCGAAAATACTCCGCGTTCCAGGTCCCCAAAGAGTGAAAAAATACCAGCCGAGTCATCCGTACACGGAGAAGACGCGAAGACCCAAAGATTAATTACACCAAGCTTGCGGATCAGTCCTTCCTCAGAAAATGGTTTAAGCAGGAAGAGTTCAGGCCCCAAACAAATTAGGCGGCCCGGAGAAAGAACTGTTAACCCTCACCGCACGGGGATGGAGGGCAAAGATGGCAACAAGACCAGGAACAGGAGACAAGCAATGACATTTCCACCACATAAGAGGATTTCAGGAAGGAAAGTGGGAGACTTCACAAAGAAGAGACTCAGGACTACTTAGGGTTGAGTACGTTACAGATTGAGGTAAGGGGAAAAAAACCGGGAAAGGGATGGGCAAAATGAACGGTATTAAACAAGGAAAGATTAATTGAAGATTAAAAAGCAAAATTTAATAACAAACACAAAATTACAAAAATTAGAAAGATTAAAACAAAAATGGAGAGGAGGAAACAAGAACAAAATTATTAACAAAAAGTTACAAGCATTGATACCGTGGCTTCTTCGCAGACACAAAGTTGTTCTTGGCCCCCTCTCGAAGACAACGAAGGCCACCTTTTCGTTGAGGGGGGGCTATGAATTATTTTCTGTTCTATTTGAGGAGGTAACAGGAGCCTAAAAGCAGATTGAACCCCAGAACAGTTGCCGATGCACGCACATCTATAAACAAAAAGCTGGGGATTACACCGAGTTCATAACCATTGGCGCACTTACCACGGCCAGTACTCTTAACAGATCATACAGTCAGTTGAATAGTACTGTGGTTAGATGCAAATTAAATCGTGAACACTGGAAATGACAAGCAGAGAGACTTAAACAAGCTGGATGGGTTAATGCGCACTTTTCAGGCCACAGAGGGGAAGGTGGGACTGCAAAAGCAACATGACAAATCACAGAGAGGTAACATGAGGCGTGATCAAATAATAAAAGTTCAAATTACTAGAGATTAATGATAGCACGAGGGCGGGAATCGGGATTACACAGTTTTGGGTGATTGTCGGTTGTGGCAGAAAAAAGAAAAGGGAGGAGAAGAGAATCGCGGGGTCATTGTCTTAGCGGAAACGCACGCAGTCCACAATGATACACAACTAAGAAGATGGCGGTTAACCGAAAGTTAAGACATTGGGAAGCAGAAGACAAAGGGGGATTGTCCTGAGTTACTGATGAAGACAGAGCATATGCTGTTGTGTACATTTAGTATTGCAATTGCGCAAACGAGCCAGGACTACACTTCCTTGTGACCGACCCTTTCGAAAAGACGATGGCCCAAATTCCGAGAGAGTGGACGGCTTAACGTCAGTAGCACCAACGATGATCTCCGACGAACACTCCTTAGCCAACAGCGAGGAAGCCCTTGTTTGAGGTCGGGATCAATATCAGCAGCTGGGCAGGTGTCAGCAAGATTTGGCCCACAGGTTTAAGTATCGTGACTCGGTTAATTGGCAGGTTTGGCAGCACGATTAGCCTCGTTGTTCAGCTTATTTCGTTACGCGGATTAACAACCACGGGAGATTTGGGACCCAGCAAACTCAAACACATGTTGCTCGCATGTGCCAGCATCACAAGAAACCTTTTTGGATTGATTTGAAACCTTAGGATGCGGTTCGTGTTCTGATTTTTTGTTAGTGCAAGAAGATGCACTTCTGCGAGTCACGAAAAATTCGTTTATTACGTGGTCAAGCAATCTAGTTGGTGCGAATCCCTATTAATAGCGCAAAGGTTTAGTTCAATCTTACTCGGCCGTAAGTACGGACGAACGTCAGAAGGGAGAGTGTGAGAACAGTAGGGTCCGGATATAAGAACCGGCGTGAGAGTGGAGGCACACGCGGCGACGGCGCGGGGTGGCGGACCTGATGGGCCGAGTCGGGTGGTGGGAGAGGGGGAATGCTCACGGGGAGCGTGGTCCATGGAGAGCCAGGTGAAGACAGAAAGGCAAGCCTTCAGTAGAGACCGGGTGGTCCTCCCAATTTTTGATAAGGCAGATCAACCCTCTGCACACGACCAACAGGGGCGGATACAACCAATAAGTGCAGACATCATCGTAGTCAAAATGTAAAACAGCCCAACACAGGGAAGGAGATGTAAAAGGAAGACAGACCTGCCACATACCTCAAGACAAAACGGCCAATAGGCAGCGTGTCTACGTAAGGAACCTTCAAGGTCGATTAGAAGGAGTCAAGAGCCGATGGCTTGGGGATTTGTAGACGAAGAAACAAGAGGAGCACATAAGATATTCTCTCCGTAAAACAGGGGCAAATCACCCTCAACTCGTGCCAAAGCTTTCCTTTTGACTGAATGTAACTGATATCGCTCTGCCGAGGAGTGGAAAAACTCGCAGACCATCCATTGTCGGTTTTGATCGTATGGTGTAAGTACAGAAAATCCGGAGCGTCTGCATATATCGCAACACTTGGTGCACGCACATAATCCAACTTGACCTGACCATGAACAGCAGAAGAAGCATGACCTTACGATCAGCACCCCAAATTGTAGACGTAAGGGCGGAAGAGGTAGAGCGGCGGCAGTTAATTTCAAATTGAGGAATATGAGGGAGAATAAGTCAGCGAGCATCTCAATAAAACACACCGACACCCTCACCTCCAACACAGGCGGATGGGAGCCATACAAGGATCAGCAAGGGAGACCATCACTCCCTGCGATCCCGCTACCCACCTCTACGGAAAAGCACGGCTTCGTCTTATGGTGGACGGAAGAAACAGTAAAACCCCCGTGAACTCACTCCACGAAGTACCATCAACTCCACGAACAGTCACCCCTATTACGGCCAGCGCTTGGAAAACGTTCTATTCATGAAAGTCTCACTCTTCGGTAAATGAATCATAATACAGGGTCGTCACATCATAGAACAACAGGGAAAGAAACGTGGGTTTCTTGCAATGACACCATTTGCTTACCGACAGCAACAGCAGTAATTATTCTGTTTTATATATTCCATGCTCTTTTTATACATCCGAATTTTCTGTACTGTTTCCATTTCATTCTCACTCATTTCCTCTTCACCTCCAAAATGTGTCACTAACCAAACTATTTCCTACTTCTATTATTGTTGTTTTGGTCCTTGTAGATTTTCTTTTTGATACAGGTCCTTTATATCAACCAAATATTTCCCATTCTTTTTCTCTTATTTCATTTTGTATTTCAAGGTCTCTTGTTTGTTTTTTTAATGTTTTCTTCAGATCCTGGTTTTACTTTTTTGGTTTCTGTTTTTTTTTCTTCATTGTTTTTATTTAGTTTTTCATTTTTCTTTATTATTTTCTACTTAATTCTTAAATATCTTTTTATTTTATTTCCAACTATGTTTTGTGCTTTCATTTTTATTTCTCCAAGATTAACTTCTCTTTTTCATTTAGATTTTCATTTTCTTTTCTTTCTTTAAACAAAATTAAGAATTATCACGTTTTTTGCTTAATCATAGCCCTTTCCTGTTTCCACGTTTTTTGAAAATTTCCTCCAAATCTGTACTCCATAAAAAGAATCATTTGCATTGAACTCCTTTTTTTCCAATTTACGTATTCGGGTAGTGTCCATGTCATTCTTCTTCCCTACTGAAATCGTTCCTGCCTCATACATTTTGATTCAGAAAGTTTCCTTGCATGTACTCTTCAACCTCCTTCCTCCCTATCTGCTTTATTATTTGTTTCTTTGTTATGTTAGTTTTCCTATTCCCTTTTTATGTGGTTTTTCTTGCAAATAATGTCAACTCTCACTTTTCCTTCCTCTTTCCCAATTTTTTTCGCTCTTATCACTCTGTCTTTTCCTTGACAAGTATGATTCTCATGTCTGCAGCTAAGTTGAGCACCTAAAAGATTTCCCTCTTCTCCCCATCCGGCTACATCCTGAACCTCTACAGTCGTAAGGTTCTTTTTTCTGTGGTTGGTTTGTCTTGGTTGGGGAGGATGCCAAAGGTTTCCTACTACAGATCCAAGCAGGGGTTGAAGTTCCGGTGGACTGAACTTCAGGGTTATCTGAAACCGGCATTGCTTCAGTTTTTGGACGTAGATTGGTTTGTGTGCTGCCAAAGTAGCTCCTCGCCCTCCACGTCGTCTTTCCGTTAAGAGTCGGGCGGGCCCGGGACCTCCTCCAGGGCTTCGCGATTCTCGGGCAATATTGTCTCGACGGGCATTGGACAGTGGCCCCTACTGTTTTTCTTTTTGTTGTTTTTCTCTATGCGTTCTTAATCGTCAGTTTTGGCAGTTGTGTTTCCGCTATTCCACGGACAAGTCGTGTGCCCCCATTACCTTGTCTTCCAATCCTTTTAGGCATTTGGTAAAATACCGCACACAACTCCCGGCCATCCGCGCTAGGATTCTCCCCAACCAGAGAATATGTCAACATTACTCCATGTGTCTTTTTACAACATAGTTCCCTTTGTGCTCTTTAATAGTTGCATTCAGAACCTTTAAATAATTTTTACTTTTTTTTCTCCCTTTTAGGATTAATCAGAAGATCTAAAGGCTCTTTTAGATCTTAGGCGTGTACCGTGGGTCAAGACCTGATACCATAAGGGACATTTCCAAAAGATTTTACCAAATCCCTAACACAAAGTCACAATTTGCAATGCTCTTTCGTAATCAACATGTATGCTCAGTCCAGTGTGTTTGGACGATGATACTCTGGGCTGAGTCTCGCAGGTGTTTATAAAGACTCTCTTTTAATCAACCCATCCCAGATTCCAGACGTACTTTCGTCATGTTGGCTGGCTTTGCATTGGATTGATTGTTGGGTCTTATACACCCAGAGTTCCAGACTACTATGGGAATCACCAGCGAATTGGTCATGTGGGGTGTTCTACATGTCTGCTGATTTCGTGTTTTGAGTCTTTTGATATTTATTTCTCCTTTTCCCTTTCATGATGCCATACTTGACGTTACTTATCATTTGACTCCCACTTCTATAAATAACACTTTTGGATCCTCTTTAATCTTGACTACAATGTCCGTCATTATGGACGACTTGCTACAGTTCCGTTGGGATCAGAATCTGGTAGAGTACCAGCACTTCTTCGGTATTTCTTCGCATTTCCGGGGGAATTGTTTTTCCATAGTCTGCCCGCTTCTGTATTGATATTATACTTTTTGGCACAATTTAAAGTGGATCAACTGCAAATGGTGTTATGGCCTTTCAGTGATAAGATGTCTATTAGAATGTGAGGGACAGATTCGGTGTCTTGGTCGCACACTCTACATTTGTCGCTGATGTTCCTTTCTATATGCTTTCGATGCCATCCTTGTCCTAATGGTTTCTAATCTTAGCCCACCGCTATATATCACTCTTTCCTCTTCTGTCTTCAATCGTCCCCTCGTGAGTATCTCCACTGATTTTTCCTTATCTATATAACTTTCGTCAATGATTTTCGTACTTTTGCATTTCTTCTTATTTCGTGCTTCAATCCTTGATATTTAATCAAATCTCTTTTAAAAACGGTCAATAACCACCAAGTTTTACTGTCTAATGAACTGCCCACTCTATAAGTAAGCTTCTGTTCCCTCTTATCTTCGCCTACTTATGGTCTGTTTCTAATTATGCGGTGAACTGCTATATTTCATTGGATAGCACAATCATACATATCAACGACTCTTCCATTTTCTCTATTTCCTGTGGAATTATGCTTCCAGTAACTCATCACTTCCAATCTGATATTATACTTCTGGCATAATTTGAAATGTATAAGACAACAGATGGTATTGTCTCTTTCTGAATATAGATGACGATTCAGTAGAACTTGATCACATGGTTCGTTAAGATTAAAGCGTATCTCCGGTGTCCTGACTCACATCTCCTCATCGTGTTGCTGATCGTTTCTTTTTCAATGTCTTCCTGCTCCATCTGTTCGAAGAGTGCAATCTTGCGCAGCTGTTTACATCTTTCCTCTTCTGCTCTAGTATCTTTACCCTGAATATTATCTACCGATTTGTCTCATCAATGTAATATTCCCCCAATAACTCTTTATATTGCTTTGCATTCCTTGTTGTCTTCATTGGTTTATATGTTTTTGTTTATCTGTTCTACGCCCATATCTGTCTTTTAAGATATTTCATCTCTTATTTTGTTGTTCCTCCATCCCTGAACCTGATTTGTTGTTATATTGTGTGTCCGCATATAGTCTCTCTTCCTTTTTATAATGGAGGTCGAGTCCCGGTTCTTGCACTTCTGGTCATGGAGCAGACAGTAGACCGGTGTAGTAACGGAGGCGGGTAGATCGGATATGTGGAGGTGGAAGTCCACTGGTATGAATGTTCTTTGTTAAGGCGCGGTGCACGTTCCGATAGTATTTTACTATGTCCTATGCCAAAAGTGTATCAATATTTTTATCTTGTTAATATTCTCTTATGTGCAATTAGAATCTTTGGGCAGAAGAGTTTGTCACGATTGGTTTCAGGATCTCGTTGATGAGCTAATCGTAGAAGCTATTATCGCCACAGACTTATAAACATGAAGTAGTGAATGACTGACAATGATTGCGAATATTCTGCAAAAACGTATTTTATGGCCTCTTAGTTACTTTATGTTTGGTCTTAAGTCAGGTTGTCATTTTAACAGAGTATCCTTTCGAAGATCTCTTTTTCACTTTCTCCTTCAAGGTCAATTTTCTAATGCTCAATTTTCCGGATCTTTCTATACCTAGTATTTATAGTTTCCTGTGCAGCTGGTGATGGTAGTTGATCCAGCATGATGTTCTCATCTCCACTCATAATGAGAATGTAATGTGAAGAATAAATTATGTGCATATATTAATACTCCAAATTCATATTTTATTCATTCTGAGACATTTTTTTATCAATCTCTGTCTGGTTAAATTTCTCCTATTGGTGAATAAAAACAACGTCAGGACATCAATTACAAGGATCATGAATCACATATCGATATGGTTTATTTTTAATTTCTTAGTTTATATACCTGTTAACCCATTTTCATATTGTATTTATAAGATTACTTAAAATGGTTAATGGCGAGTATAAATAATAGTGGAAGTGAGAATCTCCTTATTCTAATATTTTCTATTTCTATACATCCTTTCTCATGATTTAGCTTCGTTAACTTTCCACTGTTGCAATTCCTCTTCCAATTAAAGGTTTTACATCTGGTGCCACTTATTTTATATAATTTAAGAAAGACTTTGTTCCTTTCGGTAATTGCAATACCAATCACAGTACCAGGAGTAAATTGTTGTTTCTGTCTACTGTTTCCAAATGAATGAAAACATTGTTGGTTATAATAATAAAAAATGCTGGCATAGAAATGCAAGGATGATGCTAAGGAAACATGATATGAATTTGTAGGACGAGGTCAATCAATTTCGATTTACGTTTCATTAGACAGTCAAGGGCTAACGAGGATTTTTACCAAGCATTAGAACACTCTTTCGGGATATGTCAAGAGACGGTTTATGTGGGTGATCCTCAGGTAGGTAATACGATTTCGTTACGGTCAAGGCGGGCTTATTAAAGTCGTATTGGTTCTCAGGAAAGTGGATAAGGCAGGAATTAATTTACTGATGGAGACGATGTGATAAGAGGCTTGATTAGAACGAGTTCGTCGTGGCAAATGTTCAAATAACTTCATATTGTAGGTATAGGTTTGAATGAAAATACGTTATCTGAAATCGAATTAATAGTAAAGTTGAGTTGTATCACCAAATGAAGAGGTAAGTTGTTGGATGAGGTATTAATTGAATAGAGATTTGGGTTAAAGTCGTAAAAAAAGACATTGAATAAGACAGGCGAGTTGAACAAAGTAAGATGAATTTGTGAAATGATAGGATACCAGATGGATTGTACTCCAGATAGCCCATTCCAGTCTCCCCTCCATTAATTTTTATAAGGCATACAGTTCAAAGAATGCTTTTGACAGCAAGAATTGTTAAGCTATCACGTGTTAAAATCAGGTTATCCTTGATGGGCTATACAATTATTAACCAAGAAGGAGAGAAATAATTAGGATAACGTTGCCTATAGCACTTCACTTGTGGAAATGCAATGATATGGGGGTTTGTTGAAAAAATCAGCTAGTTTACTTAACTTACGGTAGTTTGTTGTTTTATATGGTAGGCTAAATAACAGTCAAGTGAGGCTAACCTCATTATTCAATTCCACACAAATAAAATTAAACTGCTTCATGAGTACGAATTCTAAGTTATCTATATAAGAGCTCTTTCAGCCGTCCTTGTTTGTTGAGTAGTCGGTAAGATTTGTGCGTTATTCTCTGGCACACAATAATGATGGTTTACGTCTTGCAACCACGGACTCTTCTTGGAGGTATATTATAATATTGTCGCCAACCACCTTTCTCGTGCATCTGGAATGTAGCTCGGAGCTGCCAATGGACTATTAAAGCTGATAGAGGCAGATTAACATTGGCACACAGAGATTAATTGTAGGTGTCCTTTGAATGAGGCGAAGTATTCCAATGATGATACCAATGCGCTTACGTTCAAGTGCACGGGTCTTTCTCAGTTAGGTACTAGTTATTGACCTTATTAGGAGTAAGCTCGGCCATCATACTCCATCTTCATTCGGTGTCTGGAGGGGTTACACGGTAGGTTCGTAACACTCTATGTCGGTATTTATTGCATTTTGATGATGCTCACGAAAGCTACATAGTTATGTGTTGTGTCTCTTGTATTATTAATAGCGAGTCTGAAGCTAATACATAATCGCAGTTGAGGGAGGGCAGAAGTGTGTCAATCCAGCTCATATTGTCTTATTTGGAGTAATTAAACGTGACGCTGGCTGTAATATCGAGAGTACATTACGGGAGGGTGCAGTGCTGGTCGGTTATTAATTGAAAATATAATCTTCTTCTGAGACATTCTTGACTGATCCACATAATGAGTAAGGTGAATGACATTTTCCAGCTTAATGATTCATGTGATTAAGCAGTTGCTGACCGTGATTTGTTTTCGTATGCTTGGTTATTAAAGCCATGATGATTAGTACGTCATGGAGATGGATACTATTTGTCGGTAGCATTTGTTAGTGTGTGCTATATAGTCGCTAATCTCCAATAAGAACATGTTATTGTTTGTACCCTCTTCGATTTAAATGTTAGAGCGATCTCTTATCATCATTAAGAGAGTAGTACTGAAAAAGTCTCTAACCCGGGATTCGTTATTTTATTAGTTACTCATTCTACGATCCGATTCTCATTATCTTCTTCCGCTTATCTTTGAGCTATTGTAGCACACAATTTCACCTTGGTATGTAAAGTTCGTAAGGGCAGTTTACATTAATGCTTTTGATTGTGCAGATTATTTTGTTATAGCTTGGTTATTAGCTCACAATATTTTTGGAGATGTTCTTATTAGCGGGTTCGGATGTAGATTTCCCATCTATCGAGCTTACTTCAAGGAGATGAAACCAATTAGTTATCAGCTTCAAAGTTCTGTTTAAGGTAATCGGGATACCGATTACTTTGGGTTATTCTTACGGATGATTTATATTATTGTAGGTTATTATGGAGCGACGTGAGATTAATTTATAAAACATCTATCAAGTTAGGGGACCTAAGTAATTTTTAATAGAGAATGGCTTTATGATTCAAATTACTATTAATGACTTGTGGTGCGAAATAATCCAAACTTTCTTCTAATTATTTCTATTGTTCTGATTCCCCTCGCATTACATGAAAGATTATTAATTCTTCTTAAAAAACACAGAGAGGTTGTCTAGTCATTCCACATTGTGACACACCACCAAATAATAGCTCCTATTTACATCGCTAGATGAAGTTCGGGTGTGTTAGAGACCGACACATCCTTCCATATATTAACAAAGTTGAGATTTAACATTAGTTTGATGAGAAATTGTTAACGATTCTTTGATTTATTATTAGCACAAGCACACAATTAGGAAATGCAATTTTATGGTTAGAACCCCTTAATACCTAAGAAACGATGTGTGTGTGTGTTGTTGTTAGTCCAAAATTGTTAGCACCAAGCAAAATTTCAGCAAGCATTTACATCATTTCCAATCGCACTTAAAAATTGCCTTGTTCAAAGCTTAGAGATTGTCCCTGGTGAAACCTTTCACCATTTGTCCATGGCACTATTTTGAGCCAAGGTAGGGGGGGAAAGAAGTTCCACGTAATTGGAGATTCCATTAAAAGGTTGTAGTGAAAGACATTTGCAACCTTATTTAACACGAAAGCACACACCCCAAGGTTTGACGGTTACAAGATATTCGCATGCCGTACTCCCAGACTTTCTCCATTGTCTATCAGTCAGGAAACCTTGGGTAGCACATTAGGTGAAGTTGCACAGTGGTGGTGGAGGGCTTCCGCAGGCAGGAGGGATAGGTCTCTGATGGAAGGTGGCTTACCAGTGCCGGCGGCTGGTCTCGGAACAGGTCTCGAACTCTTCCATTCTCGAAGACTGGCTTTAATAATTTGTGGGGGGCCACTTAAAATGCTCTTTGATTCATTGCCTCACTTAAATTTTGTGAATTGGTCTGGAATTGCAGATAGAATTGGCCATACCGTCGTTCAAGAGCTGTACAAAATTATCCAGTCAAACCAAGTTTAATTGTGCAAGGTTTGGGAGGAAGAACAAACCGCCGGAGTCACACGGTTCATTGGTGAGATGCTTGGATTCCCGGATGAAATTAAGGGTCTTGAGGCGAGCCGAAATGTTATTTTGTGATTTGTTTTTCTTGTCGGCGGCTGTGTTCCATTGCTTCCAAGGTAAGCAGCAAGAATGTTTTGTGGACCGATATGCATGGCCTGTAATTGTCCATATGACTGCAGGGTCTCAACAAATTTGCCATTGGAATTGTTGTGTACTTCAACTTAAGGGTGTAATATTAAGAACTAATAACGTCGGTCACGTATTTGTTGAATATGCTACAGGAACAGAACGGAAAAACATTTGCCTTATTATGGCAGTAGACTGCTGTTGAGACTCACCGGGGGAATCAATTAAACAGGCGCCACCTCTGCGGGTGCTTCATGTCCCAAGAAGGGGTACCAGGGTGGATTGGTCTGACTCATTCGAGCAGTTATTTAATGCAGATAATTTTTTTTTCATTATGTGAGTTAACGCGCAAATTAATTTGCATAAACTGGCCTTGTCTGCCTCTTAATTGACTAAGGTTTAATTATTAACAGATTGTTCCCAGTCCTGAAGTCTATGAAACCACAATTTTGTGGCAAGGCTGGTTTGTGGGAGTTTTAGATTTTCGTACATAGATCGGTTAAGGCTCCTCCGATGATTTCATTGATGTTGACATCTCATTAGATTTGTTTGGATTGGTAAAAGTCAGTATCGTATGAACCTTGTTGTTTTATGATCAGAGGAATCATTCCACTGAGCAACACTAAATTTATTATAAATCATTCGGGAAGGTTAGGTACAAGGAAGATATTCTTTGATTGAGGAACTGGACGCATTGCGATGTTAGGTTTGGATATACTGGATACAATGTTAGGATTTTTTGAAGAGAAACCCACACATTTTTTTGTTCAAACAACTAAAATCCGTTTACGATTGAATTTTTTTCGGTTCAGCCAATCAATAGGTACCGGCAAATCTTCATACGGCTACCGTTTTCCTAAAACCGTTTCTCAGATCCTGGGCCAAATGAATTGCATGCATACATGTGAGCCCAGGACTTATCCTGGTCCCCAACTTTACATCCCAAGTACTATACATAAGCCTTTCTAACTATGGTGACAAGGCTACATTGTTGCGTCTAAAGTCAGTTCTCCCACACACATAAATAGGTTAGGGCATACTTTTTACCATCATGACGTGGACATTATAAGAACTTGACAGTCATAGTTAATACTTTTGCTTATAATATTATTCCCTATTAATTATGTTATATATGCAATAATTATAATTTCGAATATAAACCTGAAAATTCAAAGAATTCTATATATGTAAATTATATATATATATCGTATATATATATTATATATATATATATATATATATAGTATATTATATATATTATAGTATATACATATATATATATAATTAAAACTTCTCCTATTAACTCTTATATTCTGGAAACTTGATTTATCCCCTATGCAGGGGTACACGGGGGGACCACAGGAAATCGAACTTTATAGGGCCGGGTAATCCCAATAAACACCAGCGTCACCAATGTTTTCGCAGTCAAGTTTTAATTCTCGCCCCCCAGGTTAGATAAAACCAACTGCTACGCGGATGAATTTGAAAACCAGCGTCCTCATCGTATGATGAGGCCGGTGACTCAACCTCTGCGGGGCCACGAGCGTTCTAATATTATATATAGTATATATATATATATATATATTATATATATATATATATTATATATATATATATATTATATTATATATTATATACTCTTTCTCATTTACAAACTAGTACATTGGCATACTTACAATACTCCAGAACCATAGCTGAAACACATACAAAAGCACGTGAAGAGAAAACATTCTGCTAACAAGTAAAATGGAAAAAATAGTGTAGGTTGCCCCCC
>JABUQX010067766.1:0-38384 GCA_015478945.1 Trachelipus rathkii
GCCAGTTGATGAAAGGTTGTGTGACAATATGCTTGATTATTTTAGTATATGACCTTTCATCTATTTTCTTTTGAGAATCTGTACCATGATGAGGGAATCCACTGCTGACAACAGGGGGACTCATAAATAGGTAACCGTTTTATGAAAGTGGAGGAAATTTGGCTGCTTAATTTTATTCCAATAAATTCCACTGCCTTTGAATACTCATCCTCTGGAAGTACTGGGTCTGATATCTTGGGGTTAAAAATATATTGCCAATAGAGCAAGTGCCAACTCTTTTTGTTGATACTCTTTTTACTTTTGTTTTTAAAGTCTTGTTGTTGAGTGGTGGATTAAGCTGCTTTTAGCTCCATATTTCAGTATTTTATACAATATTAAAACATCGATTCATCTGTAGTTGTAAGTCATTGGCCTTCTGCTTGGTTGTGCTGTGGCCACACATTCCACAAATGAGTTTTATTATATTCTCTATTGAAATGTGGCATCGATGGATAGAAAATGAAAATTCCTAAGAGCTCGAAACAAGAATCATGTTTATAAACATGTTAAATTTACAAATTAATATATATTATATTATATTATAATATATATATACTATATTATATATAATATTATATATATATATATATATATTATTATATAATTATATATTATATATATATATACTCATATCTCACAATATAATAAACACAGCACAGAGATGTGTATTTGCTTTGAGTTACTCTTCGATTGAAACTTCAGAGGACTATATCAAGAAATTAAAGGAAAACATTAATAATACATTTTTTAAATATTTCATGCATGGTTTTTTTTATGGTTTAACCATTGGTTTTTTCATGTGGTTTAAACCATGGTTTAAAAACCAATGGTTAAACCAAATGGTTTTAAACCTCCCACCCTAGGTTATATTATATATATATATATAATTATATATATATAGGCTACATATATCCAGATATATAATATATATATTATATATATAGATCATATATTATATAATATATATATATATATATATATATTATATTTATATATATTATATATATATATTAAAAGATGGAATGAATATAAATTGTGGTATAATCGTAGAAGACGAATACGGATACGGAATATTTTTTATATTCGTGAAACGAAACGAATACGAATTATATGGACCATTCATCTTATTCTATCTTCAACATAAATATTAGATATCTTTAAATTAACTATTTTATTATTATTGCACCACATATTTCTTTATTATGGGAGTTTGGCCGTAGAACTTAAATACCGTTTCCAGGATGGCGGGACGTGAGGCTCTCTTGTACGTGGCATCCCACGCAACCTTCTTATCAACCACAACCCTTTAGAAAGGAGTTTTTTAAAACTTCAATATGTCATTCTTAAAAAATTGGGAGTTAATGAAAATAGTCTCCCTAGTCTTCGTTTCGCTGCGAGCCTAGAACGTTTTTCATAAAAAATAAGACCAGCACCGCTGTAAAAGTTGGCGCTCGCTTGCAACACTTGAGGGGGACAAGCAAGATATGACCTTGCTAGTACAGCCAAAATAGGATACTTATTCAAATGGTTTTTCCACCATTCAAGTGGATTATTCTACTTAAAGTACATTATGAGATTTATCATCACTGAAATTTTTTTTTTTGGAAAATTTTCCTCTGTGATAAACATTCCTCTTCGTCTTCGTCACTACTTAGAAGAAAGAATATTGCTGGATGGCTGTTCTGATTAAAGTTATTGTTGATGGAGCTTGAATGGTTTTTTTTTCTTAGTTAAGGTTCTTCAGGTTTTTAGACTTTAGGCTGTGCCATCTTCTGTTACTTTGAATGTGCTCCAGCATTTTTGTCCATCGACACGATATCTTTTTCTAATCACGTTTGAAGAGTAAAAATTTTGTCTTTTATATTAAGGTCCATATCTGTAGCTGTGGGCGATTATAAATCGTTATTTTTCACAAGACCAAACCTAAACCTTTGTAATTTCTTCCGAAGAGAGTTTCTTTTTATTTTCATTTTGTTTTACAACGATTCCACCACTCACGGGCTGGAACCTTTTCAAAAGGGGGGTGCAAAAAAAAAATTAATCAAAATAAAAAAAAATAACGAAGAAAAACAAAAAAACAAATGGAAAGCAAAACCACCAGTCACCTTGGCCTAACGCAAATTCCTCGGATCTGTTATCCCTACGGTGTGCCTACAGGACGTGGTAGTATGCGTTAGGTGGCGCAGGGACGTGGGCTTTAAAGGAGAGGAAGATCGAAATTATGCAGGGAAAATAGTGAGGCAAGGAGTTCCACAAACACTGATGTGAGTGGAAAGAAGGAAGCAAACCATTTAACGTATTGATCTCTAGGTCTCTAATATTCGCCACAAAGTATTCTTCAATGTTTAGAGCGAGGTAAGGTGTCCTCTCTTGTGTTACGAGGGAGACGCAGTGGTAGAGTGGTGGAGGAATGCGAGAGGTCAATTCTCTCTGAGCACCTACCGTTGTCATACCTATAGAAAAGAGATAGGGCTCGAATGTCAGAACAGTATTCAATACAAGGGCTGATAAGACCCTTATTATAATGGAGTATCTGAGCAGAAGTAAAAAATTCACGCAATCTGAAAAGAATTCCCAGCTTCTTTGACAGCATTTTTACAACCGCTGCTGAGGATTGCAAAAGAGTTTCACTATTTATACCTTACAAGAATGTTTATGTTGTTTTACAGGTGAGACATATTGAGCGTCGTCGAATAGGGATAAGAGTTGGGAGATGGTTTTAGAGAGAGAGATATGGGAAGTTAAGTTTTTAAAGAGTTGAATTTCCACAAAGATATACGGTACCCACTAGAGAAACCCTGACCAGATCGACAAGAATTTGAATCGGAAAGCTGTAGACTAGAGGCAACTCTAGATGACTCCACGAGGGAGCAAGTGTCATATATATATAGAGATAGGAGAAGGAATAAGGCTTATTACTACTTGAGTCATCAGCATAAGAGTTGAACAGATTAAGAATTGCAGCTAAGATCATTGATGAAAATTGGGAAAAAAGTGGGAGTTAAAACAGAACCTTAAAAAAACAACTGTTGACAAGAAAGGAGGAAGAGGTTGCTAGATCAACAAGAGCTGAAATGTGGGACGATCTGGAGAAAACTTGATAAGAGTAAGAAAAGGGAAGGAGAAAATCCAAAGGAAGGTAGTTAGATAGTAGTGACGCGTGCCATAACCTATCAAAAGTCTTAGAAATGTCAATCGCTACCACACAAAGACTCCATAGATTCCTAAGGGCAGGAATTACCAAAGATCAGCGAGATGGAGTAATGCTCACAGTTGATCTCGAACGTCGAAGCCATACTGGACGATCTGAAAGAAGGAAAGAACGGGAATGAGATTCTATCAGGATCGAGGACATGAGTTAAGGAGAGTTATTCAACAGATCTTAAGATAGAATACAAGTTTAAAGCAATAGGTCGATAGTTTATAAGGACCAGAGAGGTGTATCTTTTTTTCGGGATTGGTCTGAATAAAAAGCGCACTTTCCAGTACTAGGACCAAAGTATTAATGTTGCGGAAGGACTCTTCATGAACTGATTTTTGGCAATAATATAAATATTAGTCTTGTATTCGGATAAAAATTTCGAATGCGCATATGAATAAGAATAATTAAAATATGCGATTATTCTCGAATACGGTATACAAAAGATATTGGGTCAATCTCCATATATATATATATATATTATCAATATATTATATATATAATATTATATATAGATATATATATATAAAATATATATATATTATATATATATATATATATTTATATATATATATTATGTATATATATATATAATATATATATATATATATATATATATATATATATATATATATATATATATATATATAGATATATACTATAAATATATAATTATATTTATATATATATATATATATATATATAATATATTATATATAATATATATATATATATATATATATATTATATATATATAATTATTATATATAATATATATATATATTAATATATATATATATTATATATATATATATATATATATATATATATATATATATATTATATATATATATATATATATATATATATAATATATATATTATATATATATATTATATATATATATATATATACTTATATTCTTGTCACGCCACTTTACTCTGATGAAGGCGTTCCGCAGCGGATAGTGTTTTAGTGTTACTACCTATTTACTCTAGGAATTTAATGAATATCGTTACGTGAATAGTCTTCTATGTCGATGACCGCTGCATATCACAATAGCCGGTGGGGCCCAGCTGGCCCTTCTCGAACGGCAACTTCAATTAGTTTTTGAAAATATTTCACAATGGGGTAACCATTCATGGCTTCCATTTTGTCTCCACCCAAAACCTCAGCAGTGCATTTTAAGAAAAAAGGGGAATCGTTTGAAGACTGCCACCTTCTCCAGACGAAACCTAAACGCTTATATGGTTCGCTATTCCTGTTACTTCAACAGGTTTTAATGTTCTAGGACTCATTATAGATGCACCACTTAACATATGGCACCACATATTTAAACACTTGAAAAAACAACTTGTCATCGCCGTTGGACCTATTACGTCATACGCAACCTGCAAAAGTGCTGGGGGGCGCTGATCCCAAGTCCCTTTCACGCCTCTACATCGCCCTTAATCCGATCGAAACTGGACTATGGGCTGTGCAGTGTACGGCCAGACTCCACACCACACTAACTACCACTATTAGATCACCAAAATTGATGGCGATTTCGAATCTTCCACTGGAGCTTTTTCCGATCACATCTCCCGGGCTGAGCCTTGACAGTTGGAAGCCAATGTATGATGCCACTCTCTCTTGAAGAGAATAATTATGCTGTACAAGGCTAATCTTCGTTTTCCAAACCCCAATACCGTCGCTCTGACACAGATTCTTGCAGGAAGATATCCCGCTTCCATCGATCTGCGATCTGCAAACACCGGTGAGATCTCCCCATTTTTCCTTAACATTTCCCTTTTCAAAAGGCTGCTGCTCTTCTCTTACGACGAAGGGACACACCTTGGCTATTCCCGCTCCCACCATTTGCTATGGCCTTACCTCGTTTTCCAAATCTAGCCATCCGGCTGCCTTTTTAAAAGCATCATTCCTGTTCTCATTTCCGCAGTCATGATGGTTTACTCATGTTTTAATGACGGGCTCTTAAAACAGGGGGAATAGTGGGGCGCATCTGTGTCTTGCCTTGACCGCAACCTCTCCCATACCCTTACCCCTCATGTTTCAATTTTTTCCGGCAGAATTAATGGCTATAATGTATTCCCTTCTCGAATTCTAATCCTTAACCAAGAACACTTAATCACTCTATGTCATTTATTCAGATTCGCTCAGCGCACTACAAGCGCTTATTAAAGCCCTCTATTTAAAAAACACAATGGTATCTTCCGCTGTACAACAATTTCTTCGGTGCTCCATTCCCGGCAAAGAAACAAATTATTTGGGATGTTGGACCCCTTCTGATTGGGGTAACTTAGGTTAATTGGAATCCTGACAGAGCCAAAAAGTGGCCACCTCCTCTGGGTTCGGAGTTGTTCCAGGTATCTCCACGGATGCCATTCGACAAGGCTACCTCCACTCAACCGATTACTATCTGCTCTCGACAAGGTTTTTCGATCCTTATTGCCAGAGTGCAGGACGAATGATCAGCAGGGAGCGAAACTTAAGGAATTATAAGCCGATTCATCTCGGGGTGGTTTTCCTCCCACGACGAAAGCGCTTACAAGAGATCGATTACTCCGTATTTGCCAAACAATATCACTCACCAGTCACTAAATTATGTCCGGACCCCCTTCCCATTTGCAAAATATTTGCCGTTGCCACACCCCTCAATCTGTTCGCCATTTATTCATCGATTGTCCCCAGCTGGACCCTATTCGCCGTTGTCATTTTCCTACTTTACGGTCCATAACACCTTCGAAAAGATTATCCCATATCTTGTTCGAATCTTCCCACTTTAGCAGTAACCCTTTTTTCTTGTATCTTCAAGAATTGGATATATTTTTATAAACATTTTGATTTTTTATTGAAATCTTTAGACTATTTATAATACAAGGGTTTAAATTTCTTATTTAATTTATTTATTTTCTGACTGACTGGAATATCCATTTCCTCATTCCAAATCTTCTTTTGACACATTGAAGCATATAGTTATGCAGGTCCTCCATGGTGCTGATTTTTTTTCGGCCCAGTATAGGCCGCTTCTCTGCTGAGCCCCTGTACACGACAAAATATATATTATATATATATTATATATATATATTTATATATATATATTATATATATATATTATGTCTCATCTTACTACATAGATAAATACAGCAAATTATTCTTTTTTTTTTGGGTCAGTGTACAGGGACCACACGGCTCACAAACGGACACTGGGGTTGAAAAAAAAATCAACACCATGGGCATATATTATACCGAAAATATTCCTGCTTACGGCCACTAATAATAATAATAATAATAATAATAATAATAATAATTAATAATAATAATAATAATTAATAATAATAATAATAATAATAATAATAATAAGAATTAAATAAAAAATATTAATAATAAAATAAAAGTATAATCAAATTATAATTTTTGTTTTTTTTGAGTGAATGTACAGGAACCTCCACAGAACACAAGAATGCGGCTATACAATAATAATAATAATAATAAATAAATAATAATATAATAATAAAATAATAATAATAATAATAATAATAATAATTATTTCACCAGGAAATATTACCGACGAAGACACGCTACCAAGGAAAATGGAAAAAATAAAAAAAAAATAACAAAATGCAGACTATTTTTATGCTTTCCAAATCAATAATAAATAACTATTAGCTGAAAAATAAAAATCAAGTAGACTTTTTTAGGTCAGTATGCAGAAACATGTGAAGTATTATTATAGCACCGTTATATGTTCTAATTATTCCTAAATATTTATTTAACTAGGAACTAAAAAAAATAAACTATTACGCGATAGAAAAATTAGTTAACATTTAAAGTCAGCACAAAAAATATTATAAGAATCAAATGTCTTTTTTATTTAGAAAAGAAAAAATGTAAATTCTGCCAGCGTTATTTTAAACATATGTATTTTCAATAAGTGTCGGATTCCGGCATTGGTAGTTCCAAAATTGTTAATTGCGTATCGCGAATGGTTCCAATTTTAATTGGCGGATGTTATACGGATGCGACATTACATTCATTAAACTATAGTATTCTAAACCCAACATTCCTTGGGACTCATCTCGTGACCGCCTCTTCTTATGTTCACATATTGTAACTCTCAGAGTCACAAGTCGTTATCTTTTTACGTTCATTTCTCCGTAAAGTCTCAGGGGGACCGACCGCAACCCTTTCAGAGCTTAAATTTAATCTGGTTATGTCCAAACTTTGGATTCGGGTAAACATCTGTTTGTAGTATGGTCGTCATCAGCAGTTTGCTTCGTAATCTCACTTTTTACAGAAATGCAGCCTTTCAAAACGCTTTGGGCGCATTTGTTCTTCCCTAAAGTGGTCTGGATTGTGAAGGCCAACTAATTCACATCTCTCCCTTTTGTAGAGAGCGGATAAATTGCACTCCACCACTCATTACAGATCAAACTCCCGCCAAATTCGGTTTTTGACTTTGATCCTTGAGGTATTTCAAGTCAGTACTGGTCTTTGGCATATAGTGTGCATTGTCTAATACATCTGCAGAAATTACTTATTGCCAATGATACAAACCGTATACTTAGTTTATTCGACTCTCTCAATATGCATCCAATCATCACAAGAGCTTCGAACGACCTCTGTGTTGTATTAAGAGCTACATAACTTTTTTCTAATTTACAGTGACGATCGAAATGGTCAACGGATGTTAGACCGCTGCTGCAGTCTTGTTCCAGCACACAAATTTAACGACATTCCTTTTTGCCTTCCGCCCATACAATTTCTAGGATTCTTTTATCAGTGGCAACGCAAATCTTATGTAATCCACTATGATCTTACGCAGCTCCCTACAGGTCCTTCAGTCTGGGGTATTCCAAAACCCTTGTGTTTGGATTATTTAAAATTCCCCCATCCAACTTCACAACAGAAAAATGTGGCTAAGGCCACTGTGTTGGATCCACTTTTCACGACAGTGGCTGGGAAGAAACAGCAGGAAGGGAAGCCCAGTTAGTTTCTTTTGATTGTCACGAATATCTAGTTACATTTACACAAGCATTAGAAGCGGACACTTTCTTTTTCTGAGTTTTGCCTCCACAGGTGTTCTTCAAGAAATCCTGGGAGCAATGCTGGGAGCTCCACTCGGGGGTGAAGTAGTAACTTAGAATTGGTTCTCCATTTCGATGAACCTCCTGCAAGAAAGTCTATCTGCCCATTCTTTCGAAATCTACCACACGGTAAGGTGTTCATTAAAGAGAGGTGCTATCATCTCAATTATGGTATTTGGCGATGAATGTCATTCCTATTTTATCGGACTCTAAAGTTCAGTTCAACTTTACCGGCAATATGGATAATAAATATATATGGCGGTCTTGAGCGGGAAGCGTGTGGTCAAGTGGAATCTGCGCAATGGACAATGGTCTAATGCATTGCATCAAGACCATAAAATAAAGAAAAACAGAAGTATAATGGGGAAAAGAACCCTATAACTCGACCTATTTCTCGGGTAAGATGGTTTTTATTTTAAGAGTAAAAAAATTTAACAAGTAACAAAGTGGTAGTTTCTCAACTTTGTGTCTCAATTCTGCTGTCCATCAGCAGAAAATGAACATCGCAGCGTTTGCATTTTTCTTGAATTCATTGAACTCAATAATAATTTATTATTATTATTAGCATAAAAGAATTCGCTTAATTTGTTGGTTATTAATGTCACCAAGGATTGTTGGTTGCTTGATTTGTTGGTTGCTTGGTTTGTTGGTCGGTTAACCAGCAATGTTGGCTCTTTCTTTAGGAGGATCGACCAACAATTTTGTTGATTTAATTTTAGCCAACAATTTTTTTCAATTCTATTATTATCATTATTATTATTATTATTATTAATATTTAATAATAACAATAAAAGTAGTAGGAAGAGTCACATAGCTCTTGGGATGACTCTACTTATTAAGTCTAGTCAGAATAGTCCTGACTTGGAGATTCGTTATCCCGCCTCTTTGTAATAATAAGTAGTGGTAGTCCTTCTGATAGAAAGGAGTGGCCTTTGTGCCTTCAATTTGCTAGTCTGCGTGGTAGAAGTTATGACGTAGTCATAGGAGTTAATCAGCTTTCTCGATAGCAACAACTCAGTTTCCATGCAGTTTTGTAGAGACCAATTTTAAATCATGTATATATAATAAATTATACATACATAACTTTTTTGCAATAAAATTGCAATTAGAACGATTTTATCATTTTAGAAGAGTTTTTATTTTTGGAATATAATTTTTGATGGCAATTTTTAAGAATTGCTTTGTTGGTAGAAATATAATTTTGATGGCAAATTTTGAATATTAATTTATAATGAAATTAATAGATGAGGTGGGGGATCGGCAATAAAGACCGGAGAAAGGACGATGCAGTAACATCTATTCGCAGGAAAAAAAAAACTCTTTTGTATTTTCTTGTAGAGATTGTCGCAAGCGTTATCGGAGATAAGGAAGCATATATCATCTAACAAAAGAAAAAAAAACTATATAGGTCGCCAATTTAAGTCTATATTTCGTCTGTTAGCAAGGCTTTTAGGGTAAATAACTAATCGTGGTTAGATAGTTTTAATTCCTTATTTTACCTTTTTTAACAATGAAACATATTAATTGAAAGAATTATTTCCAAGCATTTATTACAGTAATAATATTATATTCCAAATTAAACTCTAAAAACATTTCTTATTCTAAAATACTAATCGTTCCAATGGCAATGATATTACAATATGGTCTAGGGCCACACGCATCTATAGTAAAGGAAAAGAAAGGGAAAAATCCTGAATATTGATACATAAATATCTTCTGTAAAACAATCATGAGCATCATATGTACATTTATATTTATTAGTCTATAGATATACATACGAAGCTCAATATGAAATATTATCACTTACCAATATGGATTATAAAGAATAATTTATGTGGCAAGCAACAGAACCAATATTATTGATACAATGGCGTCAATATTTAATATCATAAAGCGTAGTGGAAAACTTCACCAAATATAATAATAAAAGTGTTTAAGCCACTGAAGGTTAATGCCTAACCTATTTAAATTAAAAGAATATTATAAAATACTAATTTAAAAAATTTATAAAACAAATTTTAAAAATAATATAATCACATCACAGATAAAGACACGCGAGAATAATTTCAGGAATACGTGACTCAAAAATTTAAAGGCGTGGAAATGGAGAGAGTCGCAATTTGATTGACACAGGTAATAAAAGTCAAACTGACTAATATATATATATATTATATATATGCTATAATATATATAATATATATTATATATATATATACTAATATAATATATATAGTTATATATAATATAATATATATATATATATATAGATTATATATATATATTATAGATATATATATATATATATATAGATATTATATATATATATATATATACTTATTATATATATATATATATATATATATATATATACTATATATATATATATATTATAATATATATTTATATATATATAATATTCTCCATTTTCAGATTTTGCATTAAAAATTATTAAATATCCCCGTATCACTAAATGAATTCTAATTTTTGGAATATTTTATAATAATTGGAAAGATTCTTTATAAATTTATTCTTTTTCTTTTTAGTTTTTGTTTTTCTTGCCTTAAATTTTTGCTTTATTGCATTTGCAACGTTGAAGCGGCCAAAATACAATTATAATATTAAATACAGTAAATAGTGGTGAATATTATCAAAATTGGATGGAGCAGCAATGAATGTTTTGCTTTAATTTTTTTTTTATAAAGAATGTACGAGATTCATTTAAGTTAAAAAGGTTTATTAAAATGTTAATTACAATTTCTCGTAATATCAAAAGGCAGATATTATAACTTTGTCCAAAGATCTCATTTTTAATTTTTGACTGCAAATCAAATTAAGATTTTTGTATGCTTGCCATTAAACTGAATGTTTGTTATATATGGTTTGCAAATATGCTAATGGCATAAGCCATAAATAAATAAAATATCTAGCAGGAAAGTCAATTTTAAAAAATAGATATTTATTATTAATTGAAGTATTTAAGAAAACTAGTTAAAATTAAGGGTCTTTCCCATTTGGTTTAATGTTATTTACTTCAATAGGCAAGCGTAATGAATAAGAAAGCTTATTTATTTTTATATTATTATTTAAAGATTTATTCAGCACTCAGGTGCCGTAGGTATGCGGGGCTCTCCTTCCCAAAAATATTAGTATTCTGTCATGCAATAGCATATCCAAAATTCATATACGAATTTAGTATATTTAATAATGAATTATATATTATCTTCGTCATATGCCGGGCAGCAGCTATCATCATCTTGGCAGCGATATATATATATATAATATATATATATATATATATTATATATAATATATATATATATATATATATATATATATATATATATATTCAATATATATTATATATAATATAACTATATATATATATTATAATATATATATATAAATATATATATATATATATATATTTATATAATATAGTATATTAGGTCAGCGTAAGCTATATCCGTCATATGTAATCTTTAAAAACTCATTAATGCTTACAGTAAACGGAATACATTGGTGGAATGCGGGTCCAAATTAGTAGCGGAAAATGTAAAAAAAAAAAAAAAAAAAAAAAAAAAAAAAAAAAAAAAAAAAAAAATTATATCGTAAAAAAACTACAAATAGCTACAGCGAAAAGGAATACATTACTGGAATGCATGCTAAAATTTCACATTAGGAAAATGTAAAAATAAAAAAAGAAATAAATTAGTGTTAATAATTATTAGTAATATGGATAAGAAGGCCGTATTAGAGACCTTTTATTGTTCTCGTTAATGAATAGGTCTCGTTAAAATAATAGATTGCTATTAAATTTTGCGTTTTTTTTTTTAGCTAAAGAATACCCAAGGGTATTCCGCCCCGATGGCAGGAGTCGGTCCTCGGCCTTCGGGAACTACGGGGTTAGGACTAATTCCCCCCCTCCGGGGGGTCTCCGGAACCCCCGCTCTTTGGGTATTTGGGTGTCGCGGGGGTTCCTCCGCCCCTCCCCTACGGGGTATGGGTAAACGTCCCCCCTGTGTCCCCGTCGGCTCGAGCTCCCTTAATTGCCGTATAAAGCATTTTCCTATGTGAAAATTTTCCCAATTCCAAAAATGTATTCATTTTCGCTTTAGCTATTTAATATTTTGATAATATATTATTATTTATATATATTCTTTTTTTTTTTTTTTTTTTTACATTTCCGTATAGAATTGCGTGTGACCAGGCATTCCAACCAATGTTATTCCGACTGTGAGCCATTAATAGTTAGTTTAAATACATATGACGATATACAAACGCTCCTATATTATAATATTATATATATATCAATTATATATATATATATATAGTATTAATAAATATTAGTATATATATATATATAGTAATATATAGTAGTATATATATATATCATATATATATATATAATTATAGTATAATATATATATATATATATTATTATATATATATAATTTTACATTTCCGCACTAAAACTTGGACAGCATCCACAACTATTCCGTTTTACTGTAGCATTAATAGGTTTTAAGATACATATGAAGATATACGCTTATAATAATACTATATATAATATACTATATATAATATATTATATATACTATATATATTATATATATATATATATATTATATATATTATTATATATATTATATATATATATATATATATAATGGTCAGAGGTTAACTTTAGGACAGGCGTGTAACTAGAGATCTACAAGTGCTACACTTAAACCAAATTGACATTTTTGTAATCAGTGTGAAGGAAAGGAATTTAGTTTCTTGAAAAATGTATAATTTAAATAGGAATAGGATTTCAAAATAAGATTTTAATGTAATAATAATTTAAATTACGATGTACGATAACTGCTCCAAAAAATATTATTTCCTCGCCAATGTTTTGATTTTGCCCCAAAATTGTTTTTATTTTTAATTTAAAGGAGAAAAAAACAAAACTTATAAACCGCAAAGATGGATGGAGTCGGGGTCTCTCGCCTACTGGTGGACGACGGGGGGACTCCGTCCCCCCTCTTTCCCCCCGTCGGCTCGAGCACCCTTAAAAAAAAAAATCATTTCTACCTTATTCATGATAAAAAGGCAATTCTGGTAACTGGTGGCGCTCCTTTGGCCGGAAATAATAATTTTTGGACAAAGCATTCAGATTTATCCTACCCGTATTTTTTAAATTATAAATTGGAAAAATAAAAAAAACACTTAATAAATACTTAAGTCTTAAACATTTAAAAACCTCTGGCTAACAACAAATTTAAAAAGTTAGTTTAGAATACTAAATTGAGAAAAGATGAACAATTAAAAGAAACTAAAAAATATTTACCTAACTAATAAAATTATAAAAAACAAAAAAAATAAATAAATAATCCCTTATTCCCTTTTCTTTTTTTCCTTTTTCTACAAATCCTGAAACGGATTAAAAATGACAATCTATTGTGAAATGACAGTACAGTTGGGCTACCCAGTTAATTACTAATTATTTGATAACCCCTACTTGTTTAAATATTATAATATATATATATATATATATATATATATATATATATATATATTTATATATAATATATAAATATATATATCTATATATATATATATATATATATACTATATATATATATATATATATATAAGAGAGAGAGAGAGAGAGAGAGAGAGAGAGAGACTGAAGAAACCACTATTTAATGTAGGTTGGATTTATTTTATGGATAAAGACACTGAAATTAACAAACTTTCTCTCTTACCAAACTGTCCGAAAATTTTCAAATCACTATACCAAATTTTTTATTTGCAAGACAAAAAATGATATCTAATAGATGAGTGCTCCTTAGTAGACAACTCGATACTCATGTTCTTATGTGTGGTTAAACACCTCTGTGTACAGGTCAATGAAACTCCTTATCCATACGTTCAGTACAACCGGCCGACCGTCGTACTTCATCCAAATTAATTTGTTTTGGAACAATTATAAAAGTAAACAACATTAGAACGCATTAACGGCTCAGTGGTGTCCTTAAAAGGGAAAAGCTACTAATTGTTTAAGGATTCTTAAAAACAATATTAATATTTAAAAAAGTAAAATGCCTATAGCTCGAATTTTCTCATTAAAAACCCTAGAATTATTGCCAAGAAAAGGAAAAGAAACTTAAAAATCACATTTTGGAGCGCAAGTCACAGGACTACGCGGAGAAAAAATATTAAACATAATCTTTAAGTGCTTTATAAAATCCATGAACATGGTAGTTATTATCATAAAATTACTTTTAAAAAGTCCATTTCAAAGTGAAAAAAGCTCTAATTTGAACAAATTTTAAAAGCTCTATTAATTAAAGTTCTACAATAATTTAATTTAAAATTATAACTACAATAGCTAAAATAATTCAAACCTTGCCCTGAAAAGGTGTTTTTCCTAAAATCCCGAATTGTAAAAACCGAGTCACATCTATCGAGATATGAAAAATTATTGCTTGCTTCCTTTTCCGTTGTAAATTCTATGTCATTTTGGAAATTATTAATAAAATCTAAAAACATCCTTGCATGTTCCATTTCCTTAAAAATAACAAAAGTATCGTTAACATATCGGCGATAAAATACAGGCTTGAACTGGGAAGGACGTTCATCTAAAAATTTCTCTTCCAACCAGCACAAATATATTCGCAAATGTCGGCCCTAAGGGGTAGCCCATTGCTACCCCATTAATTTGTTTATAAATAATCCCATTGAAAAGGAAATAAATGTCTAAAACAGAGAGCTTCAAAAACTTACGAAAAGAGGCCCTGTCAAACGAGTGAAATTTATCATTCGGATTAATAAAAATTCTGCTCAGAATAATATCTAAAGTCTCTTGCAAAGAAACATTGGTAAAAAGAGACGTAACATGTCGTTTATTTATATAACTGTCCCAAATGTAATTTGGGAAAGTACGTCGTTTGTACTGAACGTGTATTCTAAGAGTTCGCATTGACGGTCACAGGGGTGTTAGCCATAGAACTGGTTTAGGGTTTTCTACAAAGGATCACTCACTATTAGACATCATTTTGTCTTGTAAATTTCAAATTAGGTATAGTGATTTTGAAATTTAAGGGCAGTTTGGAACGGGAGAAAGTTTGTTAATTTCAGAGTCTTTATTCATAAAACAAATCCATCCTATACATTAAATAGTGATGTTTCTTCAGTCCCTTTACATATAGCTTGATGAAATAATTATAATTAATTAACCAACTAATGTCATTAATAAATTGGTCATTTTTAAATCTTTTCAGTTTTGAGTGTTCCACTATGTAGTGTGTAGACAAGGCAATTATTTATTTTTTTAATTATTTATTTTTATTGGTGGAAATATATTTTAGTTTTTTAAATTCATTTTTAAATTTAGTCACTTTATTTTTTTAAATCTTGTAAGTGTTTTTTAAAATGTTTAACTTAAGTATTTTATTAATGTTTTTACAATTTTATCCTTGAAAATTGCGGAAAAGGATATTTTCCGAAAACGTCGGGGGCCTGCATTAAAAAAAATGACTCATATCGGAGTTTCTTTTATATATATATATATATATATATATATATATATATATATATATATATATATATATATATATATAATATATATATATAATATTATATAATATATACTAGTAATATAATATATAATATAATATTATATATATAATATATATATATGAATATATATATATATGAAATATATATATATATATATATATTATATATATATATATATTATATATATATATATATATCATATAGTATATATATATATATATTATTATATATTATGGTAATATTTTCGCATTTATACTGATGATTAGTTTGTTTTGAATGAAGCAAATTAGTTATCAATTATTGGAATTTCATACGATCCAATGCCTGCCGCCAAAATCTTTTTAAAATCTTTGTTTACCGCATACCGTTTATGTTATTATGTTATTTTTCAACCTATGGCTTTTTTGATATTGATTAAATTAGATTTAAAAATATTTACGTTTCTTTTAATATACTGTATGTTAGACGAAATTTCTTTACATGTAGCATTCAACGAAATTCAAGAACTTTAAAGAATTTAGCTACATTTTCTGAAATTTTCGCTTATTAAACGGGATTTAATCCTGATTTTTACCCGAACTATCACTATATAATCGAATGTTGGAAAGCATTTTCCCTCCGAAATGCTCTAAATGCAAAGGAGCGAAGCTTATCAGGATTCATCACATCTACGACATTAGAGCATAGAGATAATGAGTCTTATTCTTAATAAGCTTCATCCCTTTTGAAGTTGGAGCACTTGGTTGGTAAATATATTCTCATATATATTTGAAGATGGATCCTGATAGGCGGACCACTTATATATATATATATATCTATATACATTCATGAATATATGATAACTTATACTTATTATCTAGCTAAATATATATATATATATATATATATATATATAAGTAAAATAGTACTATATATATATATATTATAATATATATATATATCATAATATATATATATATATCGTAAGGTTATTGTTCCTTTTGAACCAAATCTTATAGATGGGAATAAAAAAATAATTTTAGTAGCATTTTTTTAATCATATGCCGATGTTTTGGGAAATCTTCCCATTTTCAAGGCTAAAAAGTAAAATATAAGACAATAAAAAATAGCAATTGCAAATACTAATTACATTAAAAATATTCATAAAAAAAATAATAATAATAACCTATCTTGACAATAACAATAAAAATACTAATAACAATAACCAAAGTAAGAATAACAATAAATCGGAATCATAAACGTAAAGATAATAATAATAATAATAATAATAATAATAATAATAATAATAATAATAATAATAATAATAATAATAATAATAATAATAATAATAATAATAATAATAATAATAATAATAATAAACGATTAAAATATTTTACCTAATCAGCTCGGACATCCACCAGAGAAAAGGACCAGATTGTTAATTAAAATAGTAAAATTTATTGCATAAAAGTTCGGTTTTAAAGAAAAATTTAGTTGGTTTACTAAAAATTTACGATTTGGTTGGTTAATGGTTTAAAAAATTCAAGCCGTGCTACAGTTAAATCAATTAATAATAATAATAATAATAATAATAATAATAATAATAATAATAATAATAATAATAATAATAATAATAATAATAATAATAATAATAATAATAATAATAATAATAAATAATTATATGATAAATTCTGATGAGTGACTTGTGGCATGGAGCTATGGTAGATTTTAGAGAAGTAATAGGTATTTTTGGGATGAGGTCATTAGGTCAAGGAGGGTAATGGGTAGAGTGGAGAAAGTTGAATGGTAAAATTGCAGTTAACTAAGATAAAATTTACTGGTGAAATATCAAGAATGCAGGCGAGATGATGATTTGATTGGATTGGAAAAAAAGTAGCTGTAACAAAGCGTTATTGGAGGTATAAGTTCGAGGATTTGGAGAGAGAGAATCAGTAGTTACCTTATGATAAGGGTAAGGGAGACAAGGTAACTGTATAAGAAATTATACTGAATTAGGTTTATTGAGTGTTGTAGGGAAGATATATGCTTGGGTATTTTGTTGGAAAGAGTGCGTCGAGGTTACCTGAAGGACTGATTGGTGAAGAACCAAGGTGCGTTTAGAAGTGGTAGAGGATGTGTAGATCAAATCTTTAAATTGAAATAAATGATTGACAAAATATGAGAGAAGGAAAATAAATTGTATTTAGATTTTATGGATTTTGCAAAGGCGTATGATTAGGATTAATAGGGAAGCTCCATGACAGGTGTTAGTAATATATGGGTTGGTGGTAGACTCTGAATGGAATTCAAACAGTTATGGTTTGACGATTAGTAAAAGCGTTGTATGAATTAAATGGGAGTCTCGAAAGTGATTGTTAACATTTAAAATAGAAAGAGGGCGAAAAGTTTTTTGAGGTGCCCAGGGGGGTGATTGTGTTATTTCTCCTTGGATTTTTTTAATTTTTATATGGATGGGTTATGAAAGAATTGGGGGTGCAGGAGATGGTGTTAGATATGATGGAGAATGGAGAGAGAGTGTGGAGGGTGCCCTACTATTATATGCGGATGAATTTGGCTTGTGTGTGGCGAATTCTGAAGAGAGTTTTAAGAGGACTGGTAGAGAGAATTAGCAGGGTGTGTAAAAGGAGGTGTTTGAATGTAAGCGTAGATAAGAGTAAGGTTCTGGCTGTGATTGAGGACAGTCTCGGTGTGAAGGTTTATGCTAGATGTGTAGAAAACAGAACTGGCTATCTACAGCTTAAATATTATTATTATATGTTGAATGATGATTTCGGACGGATGATGCAAGTGTAGTAGGAAAGTTGGTGAATGGCAGGAAAGTGCTGATTGCAATTAAATCGTTTGGTTATGTAAAGGGACTAAGTCTTGATGCGCTAGGGTAGGTTCTCACATGAGGGTATGTTGATGCCTGTTTGTAATATATAGGTAGTGAGACTATGGGTATGGAAAAAGAGGTTATAGATCTAAAGTACCATGTGCTCAGATGGACAATCTAAAGGTATGTTAGGGTGTGATAAGAATGATAAAATAGGAATGAAGGGTGTTAGAGAGTTATGTGATGTGAAGAAAGGGATAAATGAGAGAATAAATGAAAGTACGACGAGAGGGTTTGGTAATGTGATTAGGATGGATGATAGTCGGTTGGTTAAGAGAGTGTATCGTGGTGAGTGTGCTGGGAATCGACCAGCTGGGAGACCGAAGAAAAAGTGGATTGAGATAGTAAAGGAATGCCTGGAGGAGAGAAATGTGAGTTTGGTAGAGGCGAGAAAAAGGTGCATAATATTAATGAATGACTGGGTTTTGTGAGGAGGTATGGTTATGGCCCACCTGGGCCAAGGGATGAACACCCATATTGACGAGATACTATTGTGAGGGTTCGTTGCGGTCCATTGAAGCTTTAGGATGGATTTTTTGACTGCGACGAGTTCTCACTAAAATGTATAAAGGGGGCGGTAGGGCTGGGCTTTATTTTTGACTTGCGTCATATTCTTCTACTACTTTTCAGTTTCCGGTGCATGTTAAGCACCTTACCCCAAGTCTTGGGGAAAGAAGGTGGATGATGATGATGATGATAAACAAGTAGGACTGCTACCCAAGTTTAAAGTTGGCCTTAGTTCCTGGATATATAGTGATTTGCCGATCAGAAGAGATTCTTTATCGTTATGTTGTCCCAATATTTTAAAATTATCCATTTGTAAAGTGGTTTTACATTTAACAGAGTGGTTTCTAATAAATGAGAATTCCTTGGTGGCTAATGTATTGCCCGTTCTATAGCTCACTCCTTTTTGACAATCGACGCGGACTTTAATTTTACGCTCAGTTGAACCCACGTATGTTTCTAAAGTACACTTAGAACAAGAATAAAAATATACAACTAAACCCCACATCGATTTTGGAATTTCGAATTTAAAATGAAAGAGTGAGCCAATAGTTCTGGGACTTTTAAAAATAAGATTAAATTAATGAAAGTATAATGTTTCTATAAGATTTTAAGTAGCTTCCTCATTATTATCACCCATATAAGGAAAGGACAAGTACATTATGAGTTTAGGTACTGATCTAAACTACTATCACGGACTTTGTACATCTATCTCTTTATCTGATGTATATCCGTCGTCAGTAACCTGTGATTGGACGTGATTAACCAATCAGCACCTCGTATTGCAGTGACGTCATTCAATGTGGAGCAAAGTGATAAGGGACAAGATACTGGAAAGATTAGATGTGACATAACTTCTGGTGAGTGAGGATGTTTCGTCATGCAAAAAGAAATATAATAGTTTATGTACAGCATACAGATGAACACGAGTTACTTGTAGAAATGAAGGTCTGCACATGCTAGAGTCGAAACAGTTATGTGCACAGTAAGAAACCCGTTCATGTAAGTAGCATCAGGGGACCTTAGTTTAGATGTGCTTAGAGAAGTTAAGAAAAATTATTTATGTTAAGCATTGCGCTGAGGGAGAGAGAGAGAGAGAGAGAGAGAGAGAGAGAGAGAGAGAGAGAGAGAGAGAGAGAGAGAGAGAGAGAGATGCCATAATTAATAAGGTAGATGTCGTGAATATTTTATATGTAATATAGTTATTTTCACGAAAAAGTTTATAGAAAGTGTTTTAAAATATGACTTTAATCGCTTAATCAATGGATCACGGGTGATAGGGGTGGGGACTGTAATTAATTAGTCTGATCTATTGAAGTTTTGATTAGTTGATATTTTTAATAAATAAAAGTAAAAATTTTAGTAATAGCAAAATGATTATAATAATTTTATGAAATGTTCATACAAAACATATTTTTGCAATGTTATATAAGTAATAAAGTAAAAATATGTGCTTTATTGACCCTAAGGCAATAAGACAGTAAAACAATAGCACATGTCCTGATAGGGGGGGGGGGCTTTTGTGGTGTGTGGCGTTTGCACTAATGTTTTATTGACTTACTGCTTTAGAGTCAATAAAATTCATATTTTTAAAAATTAATTTTCTTTAGCAAAAAAATTTTATAATAATTTTTAAAATATATTTTAAAAATAAATAAATAAATGTAAACTAAAAGTTTAAAATAAATAAAAATATAAATGATTCATAATGCAAAAGAAGTATGTTAATTTACGTTAGCCAAAAGAAAATGAGGTTTGAGGCTGATATAGTAATTATCATATGTAATTATTTGTTATTGGATGAATTCATTTCATTTTTAAGGGTAAAACCCTTTTTAGGGGGTCGATACCCATATCGTGTGGGTGTCTTACCATTTCAGACTCCTCAGGAAATCAGCCTTCGTCATTTCAGTACATATGGATTGATGGAACATATATTAGACAGGGTAAAAGTTGAATTTTCTTCATGAGACGCACTCCAGGGTGTGTTCAGACTCTCCGCAGCAACTAGAAACTATCAAATTCAGGATATATGGGGTCAGAAACATGTAAAATGACACCAGTACTGGTACATTAAACGAATGTTTGCTTACTCAGCACAGCACCTGTTCCGGTCCCGGAACCTGTGCTGTGCTCTGTATTATGTACATTATCCATCTCTGACTTGTTCTTTTTCCTTCTTCATCCTTTCTCATTCTTCTTCTCTTATACACTGTGTTTTTCCATATTTTTTCTTCTTTTTTCGTCTGGAAGTCCTTAAAGGGGTCCTTAGGCATCCTTGAGGATGCTGCAACCCCCAAAAAATCTGAATCTAGGGGGTCGTGAACAAAGGAAAGGATACTTTACTCGGTCTATTATATGTTCGTAACCAGATTTCAATTCTGGCACCGTAGAGGCTCAGGTGCAGTGCACCGCATCATATGCCTTCCCTATCTCTACCTTGTTTTTAATGCTTCTTTATCCACTCTTTATCTTCTCTAATGCACTCCACTATGTCTCCCTTGTATCGTTCTTCTTTTTCGTTATCGGAAACCCTACCTGAGGGATCCTTAGACATCGCCTTTAAGGCATGTCAGTGAAAGCCCCCACAAATCAAGTTCTGCTTGAGGTTCGCTTACTATCTAGGGAAACACAACCTGTACTCGGCTATTATCTGTTTGTTATACAGATTACACGATTCGGCTCCAACACCGTGGCCGGAGCCACCCCTTGGTCCACAGTATGAATCAGCTCAGACTCTAATTCCTTCGCTTAAACATATCGATAGCTTACTTCAGTTCCGACCTTATCTGAGGCCATACAAACATTCCAAGGGCTCTAATTCTACCCCCCTTTGGAAAGGACGGTTAGAGCGCCTGCGGATGAAATACGCAGGGCACAACGCTGTCGGCGCCAATCACCAGCTATATCGTTGTGATCAAGTTTAAATACCGCGTCCGAAAATTATTCCCTTCGAATCTAGGGAGGAGCAATATAGTATATATAATAAATTATTTAGTCATATACCTGAAGGCAATAAAGAAAGAGAACTTGCTTCGACGACCTCTAGATCATATCATGATATATATATACATATATATTTGTATCATATAGTATTATATATATATAATATAATATAGATACTAACTATTAATATAACAAACCGAATATATGGTTGAAATAAGAAAACAGGTTTTGTGATTACGAACAAATTACGGTTACAAGAAAACTGAGTGGGGGCGTAATTTTAGTGCAGTGCAGAACGAATAAAAGGAGAAAATGCAAATTCAAAAAAACACCCCAATTTTCCTTTTTTGTCTATTTTGATTATTATTTCGTATTTTCCAAAACTACGACATACGGTTACATAGAAAACTAACTGACATATTATAGAACATCAGCGTATGAAACATACTGCCATTAAAAAAGAGTATTCTTTCTTATTTTTTTTACCACTCAACAGAAGCCCTAACCAAACCCATCGGTCTAGTGGTAACCAGCTATAGAAACGGTGAGCTGCGACAAAGGTGCAAGTCGGGGTCTCTCGGTCCTCTCATTGGGGACGACGTACCTGTCTTCGGGTAGGATCTATTTCCCCCCTCCCGGGTCGAGGGTCTCCGGAACCCCCCCGCTCTTCTTGTATACGACTTACTGCGCTATCGTTCAGGCTGTCCGATGCTAGGGGTTCCTCCGCCCCCCCACTACGGGCAGGGTATGAAAAGCGTCCCCCCCTCTGTCCCACCCGTCAGGCTCGAGCCCCCTAAAACGGAATAGCAGAAAGCATGTTCTTTACTGCAGGGTACATGCCTCTGCAGATTTCAGTAGATCTGTTGTATTAGTCTCCTTATTCTACGCTTCAGCAGTCTCTATTGGAGAATAGTACAAAAAAAAAAACCAAAAAGTACCATCCGTTCTTTTTTGCATTTTTCCATTACAATCTCTCATTCACGCGTGATTCGCCCAATTATGCTTATAGATTTTCTCTGTACCTCTATCTTAGTTTTCAGAGATATCATCTAGGCGGGTCAACTTCTTTAGTTGGTTTGGACCCCTATAATATATTAATTTATAGTATTTTTATATATGCATAATATTTATAAATATATATACAGTATATTATAATATATATTAGTCTCTATATATATGTATATATCATATTTTTTTAATATCTTGATATACATGATATATATATATCATACACCGTATGAGTTATATACTCTTTTTGCTATATTACTGTACTGAAATCTTATATATATATATACTATATATATATATTATAGCCGCTACCGTGGCTCATAAGCGGGTTAGAGCCGGGACGGCCTCTGCCGCGCAGTCGCAGCTGGCGGTGTGGGAGAGGTGCAGCAGGGTCGTTGTGCGGATCTCTAGGTAGAAAAGATATATCGGCGCCAGTGTCAACAAGGTAGTGACGCTCGTGAGGTGTGAACTTTAAAAAAAAGCAAAAAAAATATATATATTATATTAATAATATATATATATATATATATATATATATATATATATATATTATATCATATATATGATATATACTACTATATATATATAAATATATAATATATATATATATATAAATATATAATATAGTGTGTGTGTGTGTGTGTTGTGTGTGTGTGGTGTGTGTGTGTGTGTGTGTGTGTGTGTGTGTGTGTGTGTGTATACGCGCCCACACCAATGCAGACAACAGCAAAAAAACCAAAAACTATATGACGTCATTCCTAAACTCTAAGTGTGTGCGTCAAACAAGAACAACCAAAATAGATCTTGTGCATATGCACATGAACTTATGTACGTACTTACATAACTATATACACTCGTGTACGTAAAATAGTGCACACGCGTACGTAAAATAGTGCACACGTGTAAGTAAAAAAGTGTGCACACTAATAGGCATCTTCTGTGTCCTACTACTCATGTAATAAGTTATTATAACCCTTCAATAAAAATATTAATTTGGAAAAGGTAAATTGATTTGCAACTTTCAAAAGTTTTCATATTCTGACAATTCTACGCTACATTCATCGGGTGATCGGTGGCTTTAAGGCTTCGAGACATCACCAGTGTACTTACTCCTAACTCTTGATTACGATAACCACTGTTTCAGTCTCTGAAGCGTTTCTTAAGCTCCAGTTTCTTGGAGTCAAAAGAAAAATCACAAGACCTTCACTACTCTAACTCAAACTCCGAGAGTCGACCTAATACTACTATACTTCAACTGTACTTTGAATTTAAAATACTTTCTAAAACAATGAGAAATCTCGAAACAAACGTAGGGAGAATTAAATAAAATTAGCTCTCTCTCTCTCTCTCTCTCTCTCTCTCTCTCTCTCTCTCTCTCTCTCTCTCTCTCTCTCTCTCTCTCTCTCTCTCTCTCTCTCTCTCTCTCTCTCTTATACGCTTATCGATTGATACGACTATCTAAAAAAATTCCGGAAAGGGTTTCTCTGCTATTCGGTCAATAAAGAACATTACAGGTGCAATTACGCTTTTCACTATTACTATTATTATAATATAATACTATATACTATTATATATATATATAATAAGGTATTCGTTAGATACTAGTATAGTATATATATATGATATGATATAGTATATATATAATGATATTATGATTATATATATATAGTATATATATATTATATATATTATATATATATATATTTATTATATATATCGATGGTTTATGACGAATTATTTCTTGTTCTTAAGTCTCAGTGAATTTTGGGTCATATATTTGGCATTTCAAAAAATAAAAATAAAACATTTTTGGGCTATACCGAATCTAATCTAACTTAATCTAACCTAACCTATTCTACTTTTTTTTTTATTGTAAAATCATCCTAAAATTTAATTTAACTTCAGAAAGAAGAACAATGCACCGTCCTAAACGAAATAGAAAAGGAAGGCTCATACTCTTACACTTAAAGTAATGACAGTTAACGTCCCAAAACAATCATGAGATTTAGTAATTTTCCCCTTAGAGTGGCTATAATAGATCGAATAATAATAAGAATAAGTAATGAATAACGAATAGAATACAGTATATAATATATAATAATTAATAATAATATAATCTAACTCAGAGTTAATAATAATCAACTACATCAATAATTGAATCAATAATAATAATAATAATTCATTTTATAAGTAAGTTTCAAACTCTAGAGCTAAAAATAATTCAATAATTTTATTTAGAAGCTTTAGTTAATTTAACACATTTATAACCTGACGCAATTAAGATGACTTTGGACTGGTCAATTTATACGTCGAGCATCATGTCTACCAAATCTCTTTACCAGCCATTGGGTATCTTTCAATCAAAGATTTTGTTTCTACTTGCTTTATTGCGAGTGAGTGTTTAGGTTGCGATCTTACAACCAAAGGACCTGTTATCGTTTTACAGATTCCGTGCACTTTTTTTTTTTTTTTTTTTTACAATATATTTGCTAGTATATGATACTAACCAATGACTCCCCCTACACCGAGTACCGAGGATAGTTACAAGTGTAAGTACCGTAATTATAAAAGAAACTGAAAATAAGGATCATATGGGTCGGAAAAAAAATTTTAACGAGATATGTGATTTTAGGGGTAACGAAATTGTTTTCAGCGGTAATCTTTTAAAGCAATTAAAAAAATTTTTATGAAAGAACTATTTGTTTAAAAGTTTTAAACAATTTTAAAATTACAGAAGAAATACAGAAATCCATAATTATTTTGCTAAATATTTTGGGAAGACTTTTTATATAATAAATTAAAGTTGATTACATGTAACTTTCCAAATTTACATTTATTTCTTGAACAACAGTAATTAAATATTGTATCATCATTGGGCCTTGGATAGCTGTAACAGTTCCCCTACTATGCTCAGAAGCCTTAGGTGCTAACCAGAAACATATTGATGGAAAATAGCTACATTAAAAATTCTAAGTGGGTCGCCGAGTAAACTATATGTTTCTGTCGAGCAAACGTAAAATTATGTAAAAACACAAGAAACCCTTAGACTTCGGCTCACATTGTTAAATGAACAAATATTTTTTCATAAAAAGAAATGTTGCTCTAGCACAATCGATAATCATAGCGCTGTGTGCTTATATCTTACCATTAGCGTCCTATTTTAGCTTAAAACGTAAACGAATTATTCACCAGTAGCGGGTCCAGACTGCATCAGCATAAGATGTGCGTGTGCACACGTTGAGGCATATCTGTCGTCCGCTTCATACCGCTGCTCTGCGCCAGAGTGTGTACGGACTAGAATTATGTCCTCGTAATCGCCTGTGGTCTGTCTATACCCATATATCGTAGTCTACGAATCGCCGTGCATCCATCGTCCTACGCTCTATTAACGGATGGCCATAGTGCTCATACTCACTATTGCTTCCTGCTTCAGTCCTTTTCCTGGATATACATGAACGGATCGAGGCCGACTCCAGCTCGCTCTCACTGAGGCTATATCTCACCATTCATATATATATATCATTATACTATATTTATATATATATATACATATAATACGCCTATAACTATATACCGTATATATATAATATATAGTACCTATATATATATATATATATACTATACTATAACTATATATATATATATATAGTATATACCTTTATAGTATATATAATTATACCTATACCCTAGTAATATTATCGCTACGAGCGCACCAATTTAAAAAAATGCGATATCGAATTGGACAAAAACCTCATGCCCCTGAAAAATTTATTAGTTAATAACTATTTATATAGTTATATATATACTATACTATACATCGTTAATATATCATAAGTCCAAAATCAATATATCCATATATATATATATATAGTTATATATATTATATATATATATCTATATTATATATATATATATATATATATATATATATTATATATAACTCATATATATATTCATTATGAATATTAAAAATATATCGAAAGCATGCTAAAATTGGGTTTGTATCATAAAATCGGGACGAAATCGGGATCTCTGTCTAATCGGGACAAGGTCCTCAAAAAGGGACGTGTCCCGGTAAATCGGACGAATGTTAACCTTAGTGTAGGCAGGGGGGGCCAATAGGTAGAGGCATGTGCCACGCTCCCCTCCCCTAAATCTGGCGAAATAAAAAAAACTGATCCTTTAGAATCGTTTGCCAGACGACCGCTTTTAAGGGCCTTATTAGTAGAAATAAGCTGAAGGAGTAATTACTAGATTACTAATCGTAGTTATAAAAATAAATATACTATCCACTAATTGTGTTTTTCGTTTTCATATTGGCTTGAAGGTTAAACATAACTACTGCTGTGCTTTTTACTACAAGCTAGCTTTTTTTGTGACGCAGTACTTCTCCGCTGGAAACTCTCAATGCGGTATAGTCGCGATAGCATTTGGTGCTGATAAAGCTGCTAAACCGTATAGTCATAGATATATATATAATATATTATATATTACTATAATATATATATATATATTACGTGTATATTAGATATTATATTATATATATATGACTTATATATTATTATATATATATACTATATATATATATTATTATATATATATATATATATATATCATATCACTCACCTTTGCCCCCTAAATGAAATCCTGCTACGCCCAATTTTATATATATAATTATTATATATTGTATATATATATAATCCTATATTATTAATATCTATATATATATACTATATATATATATATATATATAATATATATATATATATATATATATATTATACTACTACTACTACTATATATATTCTATATTCTATATACTATAAATATATTGTAAGATTTTTAAACTTTGAACAAGACAATCTTCAGGTGACAGGATAAAGAAAACTTTTATTAGCAATGACTATTATTAATATTATCTTTCTTATTGTGACACCAATTGGTAGCGAAACGTAAACTTAATGACAATTACATGAACGTGACTTGCACCCCCCGTGGTAGCCAGTTGGTAACTTCGTTGAGCGTGGTAACTTCAGTGAGCGTTGGTAACTTCGTGAGTCTCGTGGTAACTTTCTGTTGAGCGTGGTAACTTCGGAGGTAAGGCGTGCATAGAATATCGTAGCACCAGAATAGACTCGTTACATACCTTACTAGAATAAGACTGTTACTAGGAAAGGTCAGCCTTACCGCTAGTGCTATTTATAGATGTTACATAAAGGGAAAGCCCAAAACGGCCGCCACTTCCGCTCAGACATGGCGAGGGGCCAGTCACTTTTACCGTCATAAAATGACCACCTGCGGCCAACTTCCGCTAGACCATTCGAGGGGCGAGCTCTTGGACCACTTCCAGTAGCTCTAGGGAAACCTCGAGGCTGAGTTTGGGAAAGACAGTACAATTGGATTACAACCAACCACACAAACAACCAACAACAACACACACCAATCAGCAAACTCACACATCGGCATACACCTTCCAACACACACGTAAAGCACTGGCGCCGAAATCGGCCACTTCCGGAATTCGATAGGAGAAAGGCTGAAGACCTTGGGCGACGGTAACTACCGGTCTTAAATGGGACCCACTCGTCGGCCACTTCCGTCCAAGTGAGGGCGAGCTATGGCCACTTCCTAAAGCTCTGGGGAAACTCGAAGTGAGGTTTGGGAAACGGTCACTACCGTTTCAATAAACAGTACCTTGGCCACTTCCAGAAGCACTGGCGCCCGAATCGGCCACTTCCGAATTCGACTAGGTGGAAAGGCTGAAGACCTTGGGCGACGGTAACTACCGGTCTTAAATGGGAACCACCTGTCGGCCACTTCGCGTCAAGTTGAGGGCTGGCCTATGGCCACTTCTCAAAAGCTCTGGGGAAACTCGAAGGTTTGGGAAACGGTCACTACCGTTCCAAGTGAACAATGCTTCGGCCACTTCCAGAAGCACTGCCGCTAACCAAGTGAAGCTTAGGTTAGCTAAAAAAGGATTCGGCTGGGATGCTATTGCTTTCCCTAAAGCGGTAACTACCACAGTTGCCTAGTGAGAATGCCTAGAGAACTTTCCCAAGTTGCTTTCTAAAGTCCTCAAATCTCGTGCCTTACTTATTCCTCAAAGGACCCAAGTTGAATAAAAATAATTAATAACTACAATGAATTACTTTTTAAATTAATATTTACATAATCTAAAGAAATAAACTCGTTAAAATAATGAAGTCTAAACTTATTCGTTACTTATCTTGAAAAATTTAGAATGGGTAACCTAATTTCTATCTTTTACATATATCCCGATAATGCTACATTCTATGTACAAACGGCTAAAATCGATTTTATTAAACCTCAGTTAATAATATCGTGTTATTTGGCAATTGATTTATTCTTATTGACTACGGAAAATCCGCTAGGATACTTACAATATTATCTAAATATATTATTTCATATAACCAATTTTCCTCAAATATCTTATATGAAAAGAAAATTAAAAAATAAAAGCTTAAATAACGTGCATGTGTTCCGCAACTTTAAAAACGCAAGAAAGCTAAAAATATATATATATTCTAAAATAAGCTTAATAATAATTAATTAACTCGTAAAACATTAAAACCAAACTTTTCATTCTATAAAATAAATATATAAATGCATTTAGTAACATCAATAAAACATTTTATTTAATGATTCTAATTATTAACGAAATAAAACTATTACCACGCAATACCGCGTCATGTTGAGCATACAATAGCCTAGTGTTCTACGCCATTTAGTGGCTTCAAAAAAAGATTTAAATTATTCTTTCCATTATCTATATATAGTATATACATTTATTTGATAAAGAAATCTAAAATAAAGCCATTGCGTTTTTAATTATAATATAATAGAATGTCTTATGGAAACATCTCAAATCTTCGTTACACGGGTAACTTAAAAAATAAGAGCGAGGGAAATCTTTTGTACAAAAATGATAAATATAATAGTTAATCGTAAAAGACAATCCTTAAGGGGACTTTTAATAATCTGTTCTTTTCATAAGGAAGTTGGAATAGAAAAAAGTAAAAATTTTACACTGCCCCCTCTTTATGATTTAAGAAATATTTATTAAAGAATAGATTATTCAACTTATTCTAAACTAATTCTAATATGAACAATAATATTTTAAGTTTATTTAAATTATTTACACTTCGGATAATATTAGAACTTCGGCAATGAAAACTTATTTATTCAAAAACATTAAACCTATATTTACATATTTACAAGAATCTTTAATCAGGAACGGGATACTAAATATAAACAAGAAAAATTACGTTAAAGCAAAAAAATTACGAACTTATTCCGAGATCTTTCTCAAAAGATTTTAACCTCTCAGCATTCCCTCCGACTTCAACAGCTATCTGTTTCATTCATTTTCTTCACTTAAATTACTCTGTTCATTTCAATGTTTCTCAAAATTTTAATACCATGGATTTCTTTTCATAATAAACTTTCACATAAAACCTTTGATCAGTTTTAGTCGTTGAATCAACAGCATAAAATAAATTACGCCAAAAAAAATTAATCTTGCCCCGATAGGTAGCGCCGTGCTACCAATCGATTGGCGTGAGTTAAGCACATTAAATTGTACTAGTTCTATCACTTCATGCACAGCTTCATAACATTTAAACACCCAGCAGTATATACATATAAAATAAATAAATAAAAATAAATAAGTGAGATATTTTGAAAATTAAATAGTAACTTTTAAAGGCTGTGGGCTTTATAATAACTTTCTGTACAAAAAAAGAGGGAAAAAATATATTCTGGCAACTTTTCTACACAGTCATGCAATCTGTATTGTATGAACTTTTAGCTGAGTTGCAGTAGATCTACACTTTTCTTTGCAATAACTTCATCAATATAATAATCCACAAATCACTTTAATAACTTCAAAATTACCACGAACTAGAATAAGAGACTCAATTATTCAACTCTTAAAATTCTACATTACTTATGCGTGTTCTTAAGTATCAACTGAATGATCTCAGAAATTCAAATCCAAAAAGGAAATCAACATAGTTCTGCCATTAACCTTCAATGATTTCTTTATCCTTTTCTCATATCTTTACTTTAACCTTCTTTATGAAACCTAATAGTTAAATTACTTAATTCACAACGAATCAATTAACAGAATTAATCATCATAGATAAACCTTAATACAGCAGGGCATAATTCATAAGTTTTTGTTAAACATCCTTATAGGACGGCTTAAGCACTTACGTCCTCATTAATTGAACTTTAAACAACAGTTTGCATCTCTTAAAAACAATTTCTGCGGAATGTTTCTCTATATTACACAAACTTTTAATCCATCTATAACAATAATTACTTTACTTTACAACATCTACGCCTTTCTTTAAGGGTCATGAACAATACCACATACAGAAAATTAAGTGGGGAAATTATTACTTTATAACTGTTCCGTGGAACCATTAAGACATTATAAGGGATATTTATGAGATTGAATTTATTGCGTTGTTACTAATATCATCGCTTCTTTTCTGCTCATCCTTTTTAATATCAAAACTGATATTATTTAACTTATCACAATCCTTGAAAAAACCATTTTCTTATTACTACTTAAACAAATATTTGATGCTCCAAAATGTAAAGATTCAAAAGTGGTTCATTTACAGGTTTATATATATTTTTACCATTCTTTATTAACCACTATCGTTGTTATTGTATATAGCATATGCTTCCCAAGAGCAGCAACAGCTAATTTATTATCATCATAAATCTGACTGCTTAAATTCCATTCACCATCTATCATTATATACTGTCTCATTCCCATTGCCACTCATTCGTCACTACAAAATTGTATCTATCTCCATTACCCTTCCACATGATGTGACCTTTTATTATTACTATAACTCCTAAATAGATTTTAGAAAGTGTTTCTAGATAAAATATTTAGAAGGAAAAGCTGATCTACTGATTACGTTTACCTGCTACAGATTTCATATTTATTATTAACATAAAGCTTTCTGCAGTTCTTCCTTTTCCTGAACATCTATGTCGTCACGTTTACTTGTATTGTTAATTTACAACTTACATTATCATTCTTTGCCAATGTCTTTAGACTATCAGCCTTACTATAATCATTCATAAACAATACGACTTCTAATCGTACCCTAATATCAATTATTATTATTATTATCACTATTCGATGTATAATTAGTTATTTTATTTTTTTTCGATTATACCCATTTAAATTATTATCTTTTATTTTTATATATACATTTCAATATTATAATCTTTTTTAGCGATTGCCAATATTATCATTATCCTTTCATATTACTAATATCATTAATAGCTTTATTCTCTACTCATTCCATCATTTATGTTACTTTGGGAATATTATCCATTACTGGTTTTATCGTTTTCACTGCATTAAACAACTTTAATGCTCTCGTAATAAGATATAAGGATGGAAAACTCTCTGCTAATTATTTTTACTATTCTACCCAATTTCGTCTTTTTATTATCTAGACGTATTACGTTACCATTAATGTACTCTCATCAATAAATATCCATCAAACGGTCGTCACAATATTTCGTGCGTAATTCTTGCAACTATCATCTTATGACATTACCTACTTACCAGTATCGTCTGTTAAATCGTCATGTAATACATATAGTTATCAATTAATATTTATTTTCGGTATATTATTCTCATCATCACTCTATAGAAAGTATAATTATTCAGCTCGATTATACCATTTAATATTCATAACCATTTATATTGGCTTTATTGTCTTAATTATTACTCATTATTCTTTATATTATATATCATTTAAAGTCCATTATTCTCCAAAATTAATCATTTATTGTATGGCTACTTATCTAACTTATGCGTATATTGCCTGGACAAACCTTCTTGTTTCTTTCTTTATCTTTCTTTCCTTGAAAAGGCTCGAAGTCTCATTTAGAAAAACAATTATCATATTTCTTTTATGTGCAATATTACGATTTTTTAATTTTCTCAAGTAGTTATGAACCGATGCTTTAAAAAAGGATATCATTTTCATCAAGATTATTAACAAGGTCATTTTCATTTTTTGATTGAAGTGTTGTTATGATTTTTACCACTGACTATCATAGCAATAATTTCCTTTGCATTTCTTTTTTAGTCTTTTGATTATTGACATTTTTATTTAGATTTATCTTTAATGCAAGTTTACTATTGGTACAGCCGTTTATTATAATACTTTACTTTTACTATTGACCAGTTCTATTATCAACTGCCCTGTCACCTGTCTCTAGCAAAGCTAATTACTGATAGCAGGAGTTGTCTACTGTAGCTATTGTCTCCCGCCCCGCTATCGCCACTCAAGTTTGTAAAGATACTTTAAACTTTGGACTATAGACAATCTTTTCAGGTGAACCAGTGCGATAAGAAAACTTTTCATTAGCCAAATGACTTTACTTTATCTATATTCTGGTTATCTGTGACACCAATATGGTTAGGTGCCTCGAATTACTCCGATCTCAAGACTCTTTAATGACGACATTAATATCATGACAGCGTCGGACCTTGCTCAGTGCAGCAGTGGTAACTTCTCGTGAGCCGTGGAAAGCTTCGTGAGCGTCCGCGGTAACTTCCTGTGAGTACGATGGTACTACTTATACGTATGAGCGTTTGGTAAACTCGAAGGAGTAAGCGATGCCTAGAATCGTAGCACAGAAATTACGACTCGATATAACCTGATAGAATAGGAACGTTGTACAGAACAAGTGTCAGATTACGTGTGTTTAATAGATGTTACGATATCAAGGGGCCACACCCTGACAGGACACTTCCGTCAGAATGAGGGGGGCGACCCCAGTCACTACCCGTTCTAAAGATCTGAAGGGACTCCCACTGTCTGCGGGCACTTCCGTCAGATATGAGGCGAGCTATGGCTCTACTTCGCAATGTAGCTCTAGGGCGCAACTCGAAGTAGGTCTCGGGAAACTCGGCGCTCCACGACGCGGTCTCTCCCAGACACCTATGTACCTCAGGCACTTCCCCCGTAAGCACTGGCGCCGGAAATCCCGGGCCACTTCCCGAATTCGACTAGGGACAAGGAATTTGAAGGACACCTTGTCGGCAACTGTAACTACGCTCGTCTTAAATGGACGCAGTCGTAGCTCGGGCCATTCTTTCCGTCCAAGTGGAAGGCGCGAGCTAATGAAGGACCACTTCCAAAAGCTCGGGGCACAACTTCGAAGTGAGTTTGGGAAACCTGACCTTCACTACCGCTTTCAATAAACCCAGCTACCTTGGCCACTCAGACCAAGTCGACTTGGCGCCCCGAATCGGCCATTACATATTCGATCTTTATATAAATGTAGGAAATTATTTTATGCAAATCTGTGATAAGACGATTTGACCTAGGTAGACCAAATTTGACTTGGTTTATGAATAGATGTAGATTAATAGGTATTTAACCCGCTTTTCAGAATTTGTGATACTTTATTCATTTGTTTGTTAGTTTTAAGTCCTTCCAGTTTCAGTAATCAGATCAACAACTTTAAAGCACTACCAAAATATCTAGAAGGGCCATTAGGTATTAAGAAATTAAGTTGTATTCTCAAGTGTCTGCATAAGTCTCAAGAGCATGTGCCAACCACCATTTATTGTCATAGATTGCTGTTACAAATCTCTTGACATCTTCCAATTTAATTTTTGTAGCTTCTTTTGTAACGTTACTATTTTTGATTCTTGACTGATACTTGAAACTGCCCTTACTTCCAGTTCTACTTGAGAAACCTGAACAAAATAAACTATGTAATTTCTGTGATCTTGGAATTTTTTAAATAGCTCTTCAAGTCTAACTTCTTTTAGCCGTTCCGAAGTGATTGAAGAAATGAAATATATTCCTTGAATGTTCTCTTCCAAATTCAAATATTCATCTTGGTGTCTTAATTTGGTTATTATAAAGTCGCTGTAGGCTTGTTTTTGCAGCTAATCTTTTCGCAGTACCACTGAGACCATCGCATGGTCCTTTTCCATGGGAGGTGGCAGAGTGTCATTGTACTTTTATTCCAGTCAGTTACATGATGGCATAAATTTATAAATTTTTTATAATTTTTGCATTGAATTACAGTTCCATCTGCAAAATATATAATTTTATTTATATTGAAGTCTAAATGTGTTTTAAGATAATCAGTTTTTTTCATGCAAATGAATAGCTACTGCATCATGATAGAGGCAGTCAAGAGATAAGCATCACATTTAGATGATTCACTTCTTCTTCTTCCATCTCTATAGTAGCAAACAAAAGGATGCAATATCACTCGAGCATTATTTTAATGGAATCCTTGTGCAGCATCCTGGAGAACAAACAAATAGTTTTCCAAAAAAATCTCTTAGTATCCAATATCTAACCTTTCTTCAAATATTCCTTCCTCTTAGAGCTGAAGGATTGACTGCTGTTTAGCTATAAAATAGTCTCTTCAAAATTCATCTATTTGTATCATATCATAGTATGTAGAGTTGTTCTATCAGTTGATATCCTCTGCAAATACTGTACTTCATCTATCATGTTATGAAATACTTTTGATAACTTTGCTAAAATAGTCTACTAATTTCATGCAATGTTTGCATTGACTTAAAAAACAATCAGCTGTTGGTGGATTGCACAAAATTTCATAATAGCATTTCTTATAATCTATCAAATGAAATTTATCTATTCTTTAGTAAGAATGGGCAAGTGTGTTACATCAATCATAAGTTTCACATCTTGATGTATTGTGCATACACATACACTGTGTGTACCACTTGCACCTGCTATAATATACTCTCTTCGTCTAAGGTCAGCAAACTATGAGACTTATTTCAACATCACGATTTTGACTTGAACAGCTGGTGAGCTTTCAAATTGCAAAGTATAAGGTGTTTCTGTTCCTGAACTCTTAAAAGACCTTCTTTTATAACAGTCTTACAGTCTTTTTTCCCCGGCATAAATCTGCTGACTTCACTTTTATAAAAATTACTAACTTTTTCTTTTGTCTTGTGAAAACCTGTTTTCTCTTTTATTTGGCGTTGATAAGAGTTGTAAAAAGTTTTTTTTTATTTGTTTTGCCATATAATTTGTAACTCTGAATTCTTCTTCAATTTTCTTAATGGTCCATTTCTGGCAGAATTGTCAAAATTAAATTTTTTCACATCTCTTCAGTAATTTCAAAATTTCTCTTTTAACTGTAATTATTTCTGAATCATAGGAATTCAACTTCATTTCAAATGTAGATTCTTATTAAAGTTGACAATCTGGTGATATGACTCTGTTTTTACAAAACATTATTTTGTCAATTTTATGATGTCCATAGTCAATATTTCTTTTTAGAAGTATTTGCTTAATTGGTGATTCACCAATTGCTGTCAAAGATGTGCTGCTAAGTGCCTGCAGTTCAATTTTCGGAGAAAAAAAAAACTTCCTGGAGATGAGTAATTCTCTCTCAGAAGACAGATGCATTATCTGATAAATCACTGTGATATCTTCTGATAACTTCTTTCAACACAATTTTTTAACACAAATGTATGACCAAAAATGATTCCTGATTCAGGGAATATTGTGGCAAATTTCGTGGAAACTTTCCTCACTTTTCTAACATTAGTCTTTATGTATATTGGAAGAATCACAGCAATGTTTTCCAATGATAATCCATGTTATAATTAATTTATTGAACAATTGATAGTATCTTTATTAACAAGACAGTGGGGTAGCTAGATTTGGAGAAAGAGGTCAGGACCAGACAGATGGTGGAAGCAGGGAATGGCCAAGGAGTGTACCCTTCATCGTAACAGAATGGCAGCACCTTTTGCAAAGGGAGACTGAAGTTAAAGATGTTATAAACTGTTTGCAAATGGCCAGTTAGGAGGATTCTGAGGTATCTCTAACAGAATCAGTGTCAAAGCAGATGGTATTGGGGATTGAAAGTAAAGATAACTTGTAAATATGATGTATTTCCTTTGAAGAGAGTGGCATCACATCGGATTCAACTTCAAGGCTCAACTGGGGTATTATTATTATTATTATATATATATATATATATATATATATATATATATATATATATATATATATATATATATATATATATAATGTGCATTCCATAAAATAAAAAAAAGATTTTGCCCAAACTTTGTAAATGTGTGTGTTGTGCATTCTATAAAAAAAAAAAAAAAAAAAAGAGAGATTTGCCCAAACTTTATATATCTTTTATCTTTTACCTAAAAATAAAGGAATGGGTCAAAATCGACTGAAATAGTTATGAGATAAAAATGCATCAGTAGGTATCAAAGGGTTAAGGCCAAGTTTAGTCCTATAAATGACTACTATGCCAGTAGTATTGTGAAACAATCAAAATGCATTTGAGGTAAAAAGGCATGATAAACAAATGTCATTGTCAGCACTTTTTACCTAAGACTGGTACTTTAAAGGTTTAAAATTTAGATTGTAATCTTGTCATTTATAATTAAGATTGATCTTACCGATCATTTTCCCCGCCTTTTACAATGCAGAGTAAATAAGATTCAAAACCTAAGAACTATAAAATAGAGGGCTGATGAAGAAAACAAATAAAGTATTCATAGATAAGAAAAAAGAAATTAACTTCTTTATATTTGATGAGCAAATAGTTAGGCACAAAGATTTAAGCAATTTTATAAATCTCGTATACAGATGATATAATGAAACCTTCCAATAAAAAGCAAAAAATTAGGTTACAAAATAACAAAATCCCTGGCTAACTTTGGGTCTATTTAAGTCAATAAACCAAAAACACAAACCCCACTATAAATACAATTGGATAATCATCCCTTTCCAACTATATATATCATAATTATGAGAACTATTTAATAAAAGTATTATTGAAAATGGCTAAATAGGATTTTGCACACAAAAATTGCACAACACAAACAGACTCAAAAGCAGCATGGACCATAATAAACAATCTAATCAATAAAAGTAAAGAACACTCGCATTATAAAACTATAAAAATAGATGGTGAAGTCTCAAATGATAAAAAGAAAGTTGTAGATACACTCAATAAATATTTCATTAATATTGGAACTGATCTATTGGCAAGTCAAGAAGACTTTGCTACTTTCCCACAATGCAATTCAATTTTCATTTGAAAATATTTTACTATTAGATGTCTA
>JABUQX010067767.1:0-15000 GCA_015478945.1 Trachelipus rathkii
TATTCTTTCTGGAGTTGGGCATTCCTTTCAGCTTCCTCTTCCTTAAGTTTGAGCATTGGCTCAGCTCTTTCTGCTTCCTCTGTTTGCGCCTGTGAGTTGAGCATCACCCTGACTTTCGGCCTGCTTCTGGAACTTCGTTTGGATGGCTATGAGCTTTTCCAGTCATTACTCAATTTCCTGTGCTTTTCAATTGATTTGCTAAGGCTCCTCTTTCGTCTTCCTCTTCTGCGTGTTTCAGCAATCGCGTTTCTCTCTGGTTATGGTCTGTTTTCTCGTTTCCTTTGTTGTATGATATTTCGGAGAGCTATCTCTTTGCCTTAGTTCTATTTCGGTTGTAGCTCATTCTGGAAGAGGATTGGTATTCATTATTCTATAGCTGAACAAAGTGAGAGAGATCCTGGTGAAGAATAAAGTGAGGTTATGTATCTGAATCCAGCAAGTGTGGAGTGAAGAAATAAGTGATTACAGTATTACCTGTCTCGGCAAGCGCCACCCAAAACGTGTACGAGAATTTAGTCGAAGAAGGGATGAACCCGGGTTCAGTTCCAATAAATACGTTCTGTTCGTCAGGGGTTAAACTTTAATTCCAAATCCTTTATCAACTTTGCTGTGCCTTACTAAATAGACCAATGATTTCAATGAGAATAATCAAAAGATTCTTGGAAGCTGTGCAGGGTCTACGCAAAATCAACATAGCTTAAGATCTACAAGCCATTTGGTAATGGTGATAGCTTCTTAGTCGTATCTTAATATGGGAAAAATACGACGTCAAAAGATAATTCTACGATTCATCGAGCATATGAGATGGATAGTTCAAATGAGTCATAACAAAGCGCAAAAGCCCACTCTCAACAACAAAAATATCATCAGCCTGTCTTTGAGTAACGATTTAAAGAACTGGTTCAGTAGTCTTCTTATTAACATCATACGTCAATTAACTCGTCGAAATTGAATGAATGATCTATCTGTTCTGAACTTTTGAAGAGTCCTTAAAATTATATATACTAACCATATAAATATTTTGTATCATTCTAACACAAATATTTTCTAAAAAATTACTACAATCTTCTTTATCATAAACGTAAACAAAAAACGAACTGCTGAATATCGTTCTATACCACTTAAATATAAATTATAGCGATAACTCAGAAAAGCTATAATAGGGAACTAGAGACATATTCATTGCCTTTCTCCAAAATTAAATAACAAATCAATCTGTGGACTCCTCATATTGAACAAACACTGAGGCGACTTCATGGGCTAAGAATAATCAACTTATCGTCGATACATCTCCAATCATGACTCTCTTTGCATATACCTATACCTATAACATTCGTTACTAGTACGTGTGCATTACAGATATGCCATATTCGAATTCTTTCTGTAATTGCATACACCTTTCAATACTCTTAAATTAACGAAAGATACGTTCCATTATATTAATTATAATAGTATATTACTATAGCTATACGCATATCATTTCACTTTATTATACTTAACCTCTTTACACTACCATCTAATATACTTACTTGAACTCAACTCTATTATAAAATTACTATATCAATACATGAGCTATAAATATGCTATTACATATCATATATTAACTACATGTACTTATTGCAGAGATATACATCCTCTCATGATCCGGTTACTTATATAATACGTATATAATTAGGAATCCTCTATCTATTAGCTATTATCACTATATTACGTACATTATCATCTGACCATTACTATACTAAACACATTTCATATATAAAAAGATATATATGCTATATATATACTAAATATATGCTATTTTATTATATATGTTATAGTAAAATTTTTTTGGGCGTGTTCCTCTCGGAGCATTACTATATATTATCGTATATCACTATATATAACTTATATAATTATTTTATATATTAATCCCAGCCATTACTATTATCATATATGTATTAGCGTATAATATAATTATTATTATATATTCATATATATATTAGATTATATATAATAATAATTATTATATACATAGATAAGTGCTGACGTGAACTAGATATATGATCATTGATAGGAGTTAAACTTGATCAGTAATCAATAATCACCTGTAGATTACCGTAAAGATACACACCAATCAGCTCAAATAGCGCAGAGAGAAGCCCTAATATCTAGGAGGGGTTTACTTTCACGATTAACGGTAACGATGCAGGCAAGAACCAAGTCCAAGGTGAGAAAACAGCTTACATTAACATCCGACAAGTAGTTGCGTCTACTTCCCTCGGGTTTCTCTGCTATATTGTTTGGCGAGGGGTGTCCTAGCACGACTTCGGACGTTATCACCAAGTATGACCGACCTTTAATACTTAAATATTAATATGAAATACAAAAAAAATATTTACAATCTAGCACACCTAGGCTATTCGAGTTCAAGTATATTTTTGATCAAGTAAGTAGATATCCTATTGATTGGACTTAGAAACAATGGGTCGAAGTATAATACTCTATCGAATACGTTCAATACGAAAACAGTACAAAACTTCCTCACCTGCTCTAAAAACTGTAATATGTATATATTATATAATATATAATAATTATATGAATATATATAATATATTATATATATATATGTTATATTATATATATAGTATATAATATATTATGAGTATACATCACCGCAACGCCCTCTTCCCCAAGAACTGGGTAAGGTGCGTAACATGCACCGGAAACCCAGTAAATGTAGTTAGAACAAAATGAGTTGAGCCAGTCCGAAAAAGAAAGCTTCAAACTCTACCATTGAGAAACTCGTCGAAGTTCAGAAAACTCCACCCTAAGAGGCTTTCACGTGGAACCGCGCACGGACACGTCACTATGGCGCATCTCGTAATAGGGTTCATCCCTTGGGCACAGGGTAGAGCTACCAAGGACCGAATTACCTTTTATCAACGAATATGTGTAGTTACTATTATCGAGTTTCACATTGCCGATTTCGACATGCTCATAATTAGGGACATTGGATTTCGATTCGTCTTCTGAGCCCATCACTTCTCACATTTGCTCAGACCTCTTGCGATCTTCATTCCGTCTGACTTAAGCGCACTTATTTCTTCGGTTCCTCGATAAAGAAGTCCAGCACGTCGAATTTCTCCACACTATCACTCATCTCACTTTAATTAACATCGCGTTAAGCACATACCAACATTAGTCGTGTCTCCAGTAGGTACTATTTTCGCACATGACAAACCATCTCAACATTATTCACTTCAGTTTATATTTCTCTACAGTCATTTACCCTTTTCTTAACACCAGCACAACATTCTCTGATATGATTTCATATGAGGAGGCCCCCATTTTATAACATTGTATTCTCACAGATGAAAGATGTTCACATGAACACCCCTAAGGATATAGTAACTAGATCTGAATCACATTCGTGAGTTCTATTAGATCAAATACCACTCTTTATTCCAGACCCAAGGTCTCACGTACAACTATGAACACCAGCAACCTTCTGCAATTCCACTGAACTTTTCACTACTCTGCACTTATTCCTATTACGTTTCTCAGCAGACATTTATCGAAATATTTTACATCTCCGACACGTTGATTCCAGCTGTTGTAACGCAATTAAATCCATGACGCACTAGACACTCAACTTCACACTGGTGACTGTCCTCACTGCACTCAACCACAACCTTACTCACTATTTAGCGTTTAGGTTCATACACCTACATTCCTTTATCACACACGCAAGGACACGTAGATAAAAATTTCTCTAGCCAATCTTCTCAAACTACATCTTCAGATTCGTCACACAAGCAATCAATATCTCACCGCATAGTAGATAGGTAGGTGAACCCTCCACCATATCGTCCGCATCCGCATCGATTCTAAAAACCTATCCACGGCCATCCCTCCATCCCTTTTAAATCCTTTTCAATAACTCCATCCATATTACAAATTGAATAAGCAGGAGACATAACACAACCTTAAGCCTCGACTCGCAACTAATGCTTAAAAATGCTCAAAGATCGCGACGTTCCGATCTTATGATTTATCTTTCACACGCTCACTACGGTCATAGCATGTTACTTTTGAATTCCCATTCAGAAGTGTAACTCCCCAACATCAATATGATTACTTAAATCACTCCTATTGAGCTTCGCCTACCAATCTATCGTGGCGCCTAGTTTGTGCCACCATAACAATGACGCGTAGAATATAAGCACTTATTCTTCCTCTACTCCTTCTTTCAAATATTTGTTTAGACCAGATTATATAGAGTGTGGACCAACCCATCTTTCGTAACCACTTACTATTAATGCGCATACATTTCTGCTCTTCCACTAACAGCTCCTTGCAAGCCGATATCGGACGCACTTTCGCACCACACTGTGCAATAAAGATTTACCCGCTATAGGATGCCTAGCCAAGTGACCGCGTTAATCAGAACCACTTACCCCTTATATAGGGTACTCACTTATATTGATCACCCAATCCCTCGACTATATCCCTCCATTCAATCACTCTGTTTACAGCGAACTCCAAAATGCCCATATTGACTATGAACCATCCTCGCCTATATAGTGCCCTACTTTTACATGACTTAGACGACAAAATTTTTCATTTTCAATGCTAATATTTGTTAAAAACTGAGCTTAATTTAAGGTAACTCTTTTTGACAGGGCATACTACATTCATCGTCCATCACACGGATTTCTAAAAATGGTTCTTTACAATTTGTACAAAAGCACAATCTTGATTTCGTGAAAACATGTTTTCTGAAGCCATGTTCCCAGAATTATAATTGGTACTCAACTGTTTTTCAACAAAATTCCTTTCAGTCACAAAGTTTGAAAGACAATGCTCAAGGCTAAAATTCATACAGCTCCATAAGATAAATTGTCATTTGTAACTGAAGGTATTCCTTAATTTCTGGGGAAAGATTTCCGATACCGAAAGTTGCTCGAACAAAATGGACAGTGGGTTTAAAAAACAAACTTTATCACAAGGTTTAAGAAGGTTGACTTTTATATTTTCGAGTAAAAGAGAAGATGGGAATATATTGGAGATGTAAAGATATAACTCCTTGCTAACTTAATGGCTTCATCAGTAAAATCATTACATGCGGTGACTCATGGTCGATGTAGAACCACTAAATTACATTAATGAAATAGACTATTATTCACGAAAGCTTTCCATAGGTTAACTCTTGATGACCCCGAGAAAGATAATCTTTATTGTATAACTTCTAGACCACTTTACATCATCCCACTATTCAGCATATACATACATGCATGCATATCTCTTCAGGAAAACGAACATATACATTAAACCAAGTGTTTGAATATTAAGCCCTAAACTGAAGAACTGTCTGGAAGGTCACTCTTCTTGATTCCTCCAACATCTTCAACCGCTACTTTAAACTTTGACAAACTTTCCTCAAATTCCGTTAATTCTTCTTTGTCAGCATGCCTATCCAAGGATTGTTGTTTAACCACACCGAACCTTTCTTTAACCACATAAATCTTTTAATCATAATTTAGCTATATGCTTAAGTTTATTTCAACTTATATTATTTAACTTGTAATTAATTTATATACTATACTTCCTTAAACCACTCCTCCTCCCATCTATATGTCAGTAGGAACTTTGAAAACTAGGCGACGGTTTCCTTAGACTCGAAACCTAGTCGCAACCTTAAATAATATATCTTAATAATGCTTCACATCATTTACGTTTTTGGTTATAACTCCCCCATGAGTTTTTTGGAACGGTTTTTCAAGCAAAATTTCCGACTCCGACCTCCGACTCCACCTCTAGACACCAAACCTTATCCTGACTCGCGCACTCCGACCTCTTCAATAATTACCCCTGACTCCGACTCTCCCACCCTCCGTCTGAAAATATGCGAGCTCGACCCAACTCCATCTGCTTTGAAAGTACCTGATCTTGGAACATTACGCGACACGAGCCTGAGAGTACGTTCCACCCTCTTTCAAAACACCCCGCACGACTTCTGACTCCCACCCTTTTTCCAAAATTGCCCGTGACCATGACCCGAGGATCCTGACCACGATCTGTCAAAAACTACCGAGATTCTTCCCCCGACAAACCGCGTCTGACCGACTCCGACTGCCACGACCCTGATCCTACTCCCATCATATATATATATATATACTATATAATTATATATATATATATATAGTATCCGTATAGTATAGAAACATACTAAAATATATATATATATAGATATATATATATATATATAGTATACTTAGTATCTACACTTACTAGTGAGCTTACCAAAGTATTAATACACTATTAATAAATTAATATAAGTATTATATATTCAAATACAACTACTTTCGCGAGAAGCATTAATTAAAGGAAAAAAATGGCAATGTCTAAAAAGCGCCAAAAGCGTAGCAAGTACTTGAAAATTTCAATAATCAGAACTAAAACGAGTGTTGCAATGTACCACATGCTCACTATGGGTTTAGAAACTTGGCCCAACGTACACCCCGCAGTATCTTTAGTCCTTTTGAGAACTAAATAAAAATATACTGTTCCAAAAATGTACCTAATAGTCCAAGTACTTGAACCAAGCAGCCTCGCATTTTCACATCGCTACACAAGTAAAAACACGAAACACACACATGCGAATTACACCATATACAACAATTACAACACGAATACTGATATGTACACTACCATCAATGACCAACATTACTTGTTATTAACCAAAATCAACATTGAAGCTGTGTTCCCTAACACTATATTAACCGTTTCACTATCACACTACACTATTCACAAAACATCAACCTAATTATACACAGACAAACACTTAATTAATTAAATAACTACACTATTATAGCATCAAACTATTCACACTTGGCGATCGGAATAGCGTCAACTGCAGACTGAATACAGCTGAGGGAAAAGATAAGACAAATACGAGCTGGAAACGGTGTTTCCCAACTCCATGCGAAGCCATTTCGAGAGGCCCTGCCACCTGACGGAGGTAACTAAGTAGCGCGCATAATACGGAGTTCGCACAAGTGCTATGCACTACAGACTAAACATTTGAAACATTGCACCGACAGCCCAAGTCACGGCAAGCGCGCGCTACCATATGATTGTATTTTTTATGTTGTAATTTTGTATGTTTATCATGTCAATGAATCTATCATTCATTTTTATTATTATTTACCTCTCTACCACCCTTTTTTTCCCTACCCCCTCTGTTTGTTATTTTTCGTATGTGTGCGGTCACCTGTAAGGTGCGCACGCCCAACACAACAATTGGCCACATTTTGCCATTCGTTGCGATACCGCCTCACCCCACCTGTAATTCGTCAGTGTACCTGTTGACGGAAGCAGTCCATGCAACACTACACCGAGCACATCTCGGATCTTAACACACATACAAGACATTCAGCCACATTGCACACACACAAATTTACACCCCACGAATTACCCCTTACCCCTTTTTTCTCTCTATCCCCACCGTACTCTTTACCCCCCCTCTTACGCTGTGTGCCATTGGCCGCCCTACCCCTTGTCTGTTGCCATGATCCACACTCACCATATGTCTCTCTCTCTCGCCCCGCACGCCCGCACACCACACACACCTACCGTTTCCGCGCCTGCGCACCGTCATTTCGCCCGCCGACTGCCCCCAGCCCCTACCGTGACTCCCGCTTTCCGCCGCTCCGCACGCCACTGCCGCCGCCACCTCCCTGGTTTCCGCCGGGTTTGGTATTACCGTTTCCTCTCCTTCGTTCGGCCCATTGTCATTGAGGAGGATATGGGTTTATACTACCGCTATCCCCACTTCTCTTAGTTACCCACCTTGTATATATAAATTGATCGGGATGAATCGAATCGCCGTCCTTGGTCGCGCTCCAGCACGGTGATGCGGCTAGGTAAGTCGAGTACTTAACTGACCTGTGCTAAGCGGCCCTGTTCAGACCTATTTGAAATCACTGTTCAATAGAAATTTGAGTGTCAAGAATGTGTATTAAAAATAACGAACATAGATGAATATAATTTCATTCTCTTGCAAGCCTTTGTGAACTCAAGCGGTGAATTAGTCGAATGAGTTTTTTCCGGTTAAGAAGGGACTTAATCGGAGGAAAAGTAATCCCTCTTTTCGTTACACGGTTAATACCTCCGTCCGAAGAATCTGACCGATTAAGATTAGCCTGGGCTATAGAAGAAAGAATAGTTTTCTTGACAAATTAAACTCTTTAGTATTCACTTTATATATATATATATATAATAATATATAATATTGATATATATAATGAATATAATATATAATATATAATATATATATATATTATATATATATATATATATATATTATATATATAATATAATATACATAAATTATATATTAAATGGTGATTATTATTTATATATTATAGTATTATATATATAAATTAATATAATATAGTATATATATATATTAATAATATAAATATATATATCAATACATATAAAAAAGGTAACTCTTTATATATTAAAATAAAAAAAAAAATATATTACTATAATAATGATATTATTATATATATATATAATATATATACTATATTATATCATGATACATATATCTATATATTAACCGCCCTGTCTTATTATTATATTACGCATATATAGTTAGATATATATATAATATATATATAATATATTATATATATAAATTAGCTCGCAATAATCTATTATATAATATAAATATATATATATACTACCTTTATTATATATAAATAATATTATATATATAGTATATATATATATACTATAGTAATATCGTCTGCCTCATGTCTTATTATATATAGCTATACTCTTATATATTATATATATATATATATATATATATCATAATAAATATATTATAAATATATATACATATATATAAAAAATATATATATATATATTATATAATATATTATATTCATATATATATATAAATAATTATAAATATATATATATATTATATATATATAATATACATGCAGATATAAAATTTACCATGCATCTAAACAATTACATTAATGTACATATTAATAATTCTATTTTATATTATTTTCATATGGAATTGCATAATCACATAGTAATAATGAGTTCAGTTATTTTATTGGAATATTTTGAGAGAAGAGAGAGAGAGAGGTCAGAGAGAGAGAAGAGAGAGAACGAGAGAGAGAGAGAGAGAGCAGATGAGCAGAGAGAGAGAGAGAAGTGAGGACCAGACAGAGAGGAAACTGCCTACGCATCAATAGTGATTTCAGTTTTTCATTTATCCTTGTGGAACCGGAATTCAATGTTACTAATTCAGATTTAGTTGTATTTATCACTTATTTTAACTTTCCCGGTTCCGACGTACTACCATCCCTGATCAGACGCATGTCCCATAGAGATATGCAAAAAGATTACAGAAAAAGAAAGAAGTTCTCATATTCCCTCCTCCACGCCCTACTTCGAATCAATGTCTGAGTAAACCGGGAACTTCAATCCCGTAAATCGTACGGATGACAATTTCAGGCTAGTGGAAAGAATCAAAGATTTGAAAAGTATTTTACATGGGCTGGGCACCAGCAAAGAAAACGAGCAGACAGTCACCAAAGGCGATTAACAACAGCGACAATCAGCAGCAAACAAACAACTAACAACAAGCAACAACAACAACAAAACAACAACCATCAACCAGCCATTGAACAACAAGACAACAGACAAACTATGAAAGCAACCTACGACCACCCAAAAAGCTATGGAAAGTGTTTATGAAAACAAGAGTCACAAGGCATTAACAACAGACAACAGCAACAGGATTCAACAACAACAACAACCCAACAACAACAACCGAAAACAAGACAAAAAGAACAACATGAAACCTATGAATGTGTTTTAACTGAGGTCGTTTTAACTCTCGAACCGTTTTTTTTCTTTTTTGGATCCGATTCCTGATTCCTTCGCTCCCTTCATTCTTTTCTTCTTCTGATATTATTATTATTATTATTATTTATATTATATTATTAACTCTCTATGCCGCATCCCTCCCTTTCACGAATACTCTTTTTCCAAGAGAGAGAAATACTTCAAAGTTCAGCTGAAAGTAACTGAGAAGAGAGAGAGAGGAAGAGAGAGAAGAGAGAGAGACGAGTCCTACCATCCAGATGAGTGCCAATTCTTCGTTTTTCATGCTTTTCCTTGTGGCCGGATCTTCAGATGTATTAGTATATATAATTATATAATATAATATATAATATATAATAATAGTATAATATATATATATATATAATATATATATAATAATATAATATGCTGGGCATCTGCATTTTTATCATTTTAGCAGTTACCTTTAAGCGAGACGCGATTGATTGATTTCTCCATTCTTTATAATGGGACTTTTTTAAATGGGAGACTGCGATAGCCACGATTTTAACTATATATTACAATATATAATATATATTATACATAATTTAATATTTGAATATATATATTATATAATATATATAATATATATATATAATATATATATATATATATTTATATATATATAATATATATATATATATATTAACATGCTCATCCACTGCAAATGTTACCTCACCCCCATCTTGTCTATATTGATTCATTATTATTATATGTTATTATGTTTTGAATCACAAAGGTACGAAAAGTGTTTTTTTTCGATCCCAGTTTTCCATTTTCTTCTTCCTGCCCTTCTTCTCATCATTCTAAAAATCTTCGAAAGCAAAAACAGCAAACAGTCACAAAGGCATTAATCGAACCAACCAACAACGAACAAGGCACAACAATCAACAAAAAACATACAACAATCACGACAACAAGACAAAGAGGGAACAACCATGCATAGCCATTAGCACACCAGAAAGCTATAAAGTGTTGAACCAGAGTGCAAAAGGCATTAACAAGCAACACAACACCGGCAGCAACAACATACAGACGAGCCGCAACAACAACATCAGCACACAAGCAACAATTCACACGGCCAGACAACAAGACAAAAATCGAACACACATTGAAAGCAACTAAGCCCTTCCAACAAGGCATTCATTCCATCCGTCATAATGACAATTTAATTCCAACACCCGCACAACAACAAACAACAACAGGCCGCAACCAACACAAAATACAACACATCAACAACAAATCACGACAACCAAGATAAAAAGAACAACCGAAAGCAGCTAGCAGCCGTCAAAAAGCCTATAAAAGTCGTTTTAACTACTGAGAACTTTTTTCGAATTCCATTTTTCTGCCATTCTTCCGCTTCCTTCTTAATGAGTATGAATCATTCAACTATTATTATATCTATTATTATTTATTAACTTTACGCGCATCCCCTCCTTTCACGATACTCTTCTTTCAAGAGAGAGAGAGCAGAGGAGTAGACGAGAAGAGACGAGAGCAGCACGAGAGAGAGAGAGTAGACGAGAGAGAGAGTAGAGAGAGAGAGAGAGAAAGAGACGAGACGCAGATGACGACGAGTAGAGAGAGAGAGAGAGCAGAGCAATGAGAGATGAGAGAGAGCAGGAACTTGCTACGCATCAATATTGGCTGTTTTTACATAAAAATTACATTGTTTCAGACAATGTTATAATTATATATATAATAATAATATATATATATATATATATATATATATTATAATATATATTATAATATATATATAATTATATACCTATAATATATAATATAATAAATTTAATTACTTTATTTTAATTTTCAACTTCCAGTTTAAACGTACTACCATCCGCCTGATTCCAACGCCATGTCCAGTAGAAGATAACGCAACAAGAATTACAACCAAAAGAAAGAATTTGACCGCGAGGCCTGGAAGTCGATTCCCCTACCTCTTCCAGCCCTCTCGACTCCAGCGTGTCTCGAGTAATCCGGGACTATCGAAGTCGCATTGTTTAATGGCATCGTCAGGTAAGGAATTTTTACATGGGCGTGAACTCCCCTGAATACTGTAATATTTTAGTTGAAGAGTATGAAAAGAGTTAGATATATATAATAGTATAATATATATAGTATAAATAATAATATAGATATATATATATAAATATATATATATATATACTTAATAATAAATTACGCTGGGCAATCTGCATTTTATTACATCCATTTTAGGCAGTTTTACCTAAGCAAGACGAGTTGATTCTCCATTGCTTTAAAGCAGGCCTTTCTGAAAATGCGAGACCACGATAACCAGACGAATGTTTAGACTAAATATCCATTTAAAATATTAAATTAATAGTAATAGATTTATATATAATATATATATAGATTAATATATAAATATAATTATATATATATATATATATGATACTATACTATAATAATTAGTATATATATATATGTATATTAATATATATTAAACATGCTTCACTTCACTACAATTACCTTCACCCCGACCTTGTTATGATTATATTATTATATTTAATATATTAATTATTATTATATTATTTATGTATTATGTTCCATCTCTTCAAATCTTCCGCAAAGTGTCTTTCTCGATCCAATTTTTCTCCCTTCTCTCTCTTCTTCTTCTTTCTTCTTGCTTCACATCACAGAAATCTACACAGAATCACCTAATCGTTCTCAATGGAATACACAACAACAACAACCACAGCAAAGAAACAGCTACAACAACAGCAACAACAATAAATACAACAACAACAACAACCACGACAACAAGACAAAAAGCACATGAAAGCAACTAGCACCCCAAAAAGCTATGAAAGTTTTGAACCAGAGTCACAAAGGCATTAACAACAACAACAACAGCACCAACAACAGCAACCACTGCAACAACAACAGACAAAACAATCACGAACAACCAAGACAAAAAGACCAACATGAAAGCAGACTACGCACCTTCGCCGAAAAGACTATGGAAGAAGTTGTTTTGAACCAGTCACAAAAGTTTCTTTCATTTTGAAATAAAGGGGCAACATACAGACCAACAACAGCCTGCAACTAGAAACACAACAACAACAACAATCAGCAAACATATGCAATCAAGGCAAAAAGAACAACATGAAAGCAACTAGCAACCCGCCGCGAGAGGCTTATGAGTGTTTGAAACAACCAGAGTCACCAAAGGCGTATTAAACAACACAAGCAGGCCAACAGCGGAGACAACCAACACAACAACAGGCGCCAACCCCGCCCACCAACAACAATCAACGACACCAAACAAGCCATACAACAAGCAAAGGAACCAACATGAACAAGACTACAACCGCGCAAAAAAGCTGATGAAGGTGTTTTAACTTTCCTGATATGTTTTTATCCGTTTCTTCACTGTCTTCTTCTTCTCGATACTTATTCATTCATTATTATTTCTTATATTCTTAATTATTAATATTATCATTTAGTAACTCTCTATGCGAGCCCCCCTTCAAGAAAATACGCCTCTTATCCAGAGAGAGAGAGAAGAGAGAGAGAGGAGATGGATGTATATAGACTACATCTCGGAGAGATGAGAGAGAGAGAGAAAAGATAGAGAGAGAGCAGAAAGAGAAAAAGCATAGAGAGAGAGCAGAAAGAGAAAAAGCAAAGAGAAGCTGAGGCCCTCGTCTTGAAGATAGTTTTCCCTAAAATGAAACAGAAGAAACAAAACAAAGCAGAGTACAATGCGTTGTATTATTACGATTCTGACCACCGACGGTGTTTCGAACGCTCATATAAGCAGGCTAGTGGCTATAAGAATGTAGATGCAAAGTAGTCTTCATCTGTTGAATTGTTTATTCATTTCCGTCTGTGTACAGTACACTGTATCAAACAGCGCTATTATTTATATCCAGGTATGAGAGTGAAAACACCATTTAAAATAGAATAGTTTTTATTAGTTATGTCGATATACAATATTATAACTGTATATATATATAATTATACATTATATATCATATATATAAGTATATATTCATATATAATATAGCTCAGTACTATAGAAATAGGTTAATTATCATATATAATAATATATATATATAGTTAGTTTATATATAATATATATACAAGATTATATATATAATAATGTATAATTCGGTATTTGATAATAATTGGGAAGCCGAAAAATTAATATATAACTAATTATAATATATAGTAAATATATATAATATCTAATATATTATATATATATGACTATAGTTATATATATATATATTATATATTATATATACATCAAAATATATCGTTTTAAAAATATTAGTGAAATAAAATAATATATATCTAATATATATATCGTATTGATAATATGATATCTTCATAGTATATATCTAATATATATATATATGAAAAAAGTATATATATTAATATATATATATATATATAATATATAATTAATATATATATATATATATATATAATATATATAAATATAATATATATCACGCGAATTACATGATATGTAGATATTTTTACTCGCCATATTGACGCGACGTTACATGCTATAGTATTATTGATACTATATATATAATATATGTAATATATATATATATATAATATATATATAGTATATAACTTTATATATTATATACTGCCCGTGTCTTATATATAACTATAATATATATATATATAAATATATTATAATATATATATATATTATAATAATATATATATATATGATAAATATTATTGCCGTGTCTTATTAATATATAACAATATATAGTATAAATATATTATATATAATATATATATATATACTATAAATATATAATTACTATATGTTAGTATATATTATACTAGTATATATATATATATAATATATAACTATATATATACCAATTATAAATAATATATATATATATATAACTATATATATAGATATATATAACTATGGTTTAAAAATATTAGTTAGAAAATAATAATGAAAATAATATATATATAATATAATATATTATATATAATATATATATAATATATTATAATATATATATATTAAAGTATAGATATATATATATATTATATAGTCAAGATATAATATAGTAT